>VVHJ01010854.1:4112-19060 GCA_015107715.1 Tylochromis polylepis
CGCTATACCTCCCCTAGAAACTATGAAAACAGAAAACATCCAACTTACGGAATGGCAATGGTTTGGATTTGTCTAAAGACACCCTTGTAACGCAGAACAAATCAAGTAAAAGCAACAGCGTTATTTATTTAAAAATAGTTTGTATTTAATTTACAAGGTTAAAATACAGTACAGTAAGTAAATGTAAAAGGTAAAAGCAACTCAAAGGGAACCACATAGAGTGAGCCCACAGGCTGCTGTGTGATTATACAGTAAAGCCTAAGCAGTTGTACAGTGTAAACATGGTCAAAGCTGTAAGTGATTATCTGGGGTTAACGCCTCTATTTGGCAAAGTAACCAGTCTTAGCTGAGCCTTTAGGAGTACAATTACCTCGGATTTCTTATGGTACTGTGCACTGACATGGAAAACTATATGATGAGATAAGCACATCCGAACTGGATAGCCATGTTTACCTGTTCCTCTTGAAAGAAAGTGACATTTCATTCTAAAACTCTTTATTCCATATTATTCACCTGTGATTAATTTTCTGCACACTGGGGAAAACTAGTCTCGCCCATCCCCATACTACATGCAGTCACTTTAAGGCTTGCAGAAACTAAATGCTTCTGTGTGTAAAATTGGAGTAAAAGATATAAACTAACTCTCAAAGAGATAGAGATGTTAGAAATAAAAGACAAGACCAGAAGTCTCGCCTTGGACTATTTGTTTGTAGTATAGATAATCTCGGTTTCAGCTGGAAAAAGTGGATCCAAAGAAGTGATGGTTTACAGGCACATCTGAAGTGAAGATTTCATTATTTAGAGTCTATTTATATATCATTAACTCTACTTTGGGTTACTGAAATCTGGTTAAAGAGAAATGCCGTAATAAAAAAACAAAAAAACAAAACAAACAAAAACAGATTTTGCCAAGTGAAAGTAACAACCATTTATTTCTATTGAAGTTAAAGAGTAAAAACAGCATTTTAAAGTATCCGAGTATAGGATTTTTGACTTACTGAGACAACACTCTCAAAACTGGGGACACTATAGCTACACAGGTTAGGCTACATATCAAATGTGTGAAATAAACTCCATTACCTGCAATAACTCTGCAGTTTCTACTGTGAGGCCCGTGATGTCTTCTATTCTCTGATTGACTCTGTCAATGACAGGGTCTTCCTCTCCTTCTAACCATGCACTGAATAAACAAACATGTATTAAACATGGTGCACACACACACACACACACAATTGGCAATTCAGAGAAACAAGACGTGATATACAGCAAATGAGGGAGATGATACGGTTTTACTCTGACCTTGTTGTATGCAGTACTTTGAGTACACAGGTAGACTAGAAAAGCGCTATATAAGAACCAGTCTATTTGTCATTACTGAAGCTATTAAGATTTAGTCCCATTAAAATATGTTTGAACCATCAGCACTTGACACATGCAATAGCTCTGGTTCAAGACCAGGAAGAGACCCAAGCCCAGCCTCAGGAGGATACAAGCTAGTGTATTCCTGGAGTCCCGTCATAAGCCTGGATAAATGGGCGGGTTGCGTGATGAAGGGCTTCTGGCATAAAATCTCTACAGAATCAAATATGCAGATTCATCCACTGTGGCACTCTGTTTAATAAGGGATCAGCGCGAAATTTCTTGCCACAAGTGACTGCAGGTATGCCCCATTTGTAACGAATAACTCTTCTTGCACTTGAAATCCCACTGAAGACACAAGTGATGTTAATTGAAGTATTTGAGTGCTCAGTGACTTGGCTGCCACGAGATTTTTTTTTCTCAATTTCCCTGCTCATTACAAGAGACTGTAATTTAACAAAAGGTTGTGTATTGTGAATTAATTTAGGTACTTAAACGAGGTAGTGATGACAAGAAACTAAAAACAACAAAATAAAACCAAAGGATCCTTTTTTCCTGGATGCGTTACCTTTTTGAGACTCTGTAGTTGGCTGTGGTCAGGACACCTGTTTTGGGATCACGGACAGTGGCTCTTGCAAGCTTGAAAAAAATAAAGAAATAAAAAATAAAAGAACAGAAAGAAAGAAAACATTAAACATAAGAGTTAATCCAACCATTCCAGTTTTACATTGTGGCACCACTCTTCTCATCCTCTCTTAACTATTAATCCTAAATGCTTCACAACTAATTCTTATTTATATGCCAACCAATAAAAGTATTTTTTTTTTTATTTAGCCCATGTTTTGCTCTGTACAGCTTAGCGTCAATGAGTTTTTGACACAAAGAACGTCGACTTTATCAGCATCCGTAAGACGGTAGTGCTCAAAAGCTTTCCTCCTGTGCGTTAGTCTCGCTAACCTTTAGAGTAATTAAATATTCCGATGTTTGATGAATACACTGTGACCTTGACCTCCACTTTGCTGCCATGGCAGCAAAGTTGACAGACAGTAAACATTACAGGTTTCATTTCTTTTCTTTCTTTTTTTTTTTTAGAAAAATGCACCAATTAATTCAACATTTTGAGCACTCAGCAAGAAAATATTCAGTTTCTATTTTATTAAACGCTTCTTGTCTCACCCTGGGTTTTGCCAGCTCTTTGATCTTCTCAATCTCCTCATGTGATATCAAATCCAGGTAGCGCACAATGTGGGGGCTGTCCCACTCGTCCTCTTCTTTAACAGGATTCAGCAGAAGGCGAGGGTTTCTTTTACCGTCATGGTAGCGACAGAACAAACGGCTCCTCCTCGCTTCAGTCTAGTAAAATACGGCAAAGATAAATTGTAATTTTGTCATTCTTTTCAATTTTCTAACCAACTTTAATGACACAGTGTGTAGTGCCATGCATTTATAATGCAGCCTCACAGTAACACAGATATCTGAGCTTGGTAGCAGGGTTGACCGGTTCTTCATCATTTTAAGCTCTTAACTTTTATAGACACTAGAGCCATCTCTATTGAAAAAGACTCTGTACTCTGAGTCGGTGAGTGTGGTTTTTTATGTTTATTTGTTCAGAAAGCAGCCTAATTTTGTTGTTTAAAGCAAGAGTTGTGCTTAGGGTCCAAAAGGGTTACTAAATCCCCATACACTAGTAAAAACACTAATGGAATCCAGTTTCTTTTGATTCAGCCTGCTAACAATAAACACATCTAATTATGCAATAGGTTTCCAGTTGTTGTCTATAAAAGTTTCTGTGCTTTTATTGTGCACAAATAATCTCCATGTTTAGACAATTATACTTTAATCCTCCTTAATAGTTTGGTTATAGTTTGCACATAGAACAATCTGCAGCAAATTCATAGTATAATTAGTTTCTCATGTATTGCTTTTCAGTATTAAACACATCTTAATTCAAGGCTGACGTTTTTGGCTAATGCTGATTTTACATAGCATCAGAAAAACAGCCTAACAAGTAACGCGTTGTTTACAGTCAGCTTTTGACTTTGCTTTCAGCCATACTCCATTTGAGATTACGTGCATGCATGTCCATAAAATCAATTAAAAATCATAAATAATTTAAACTTACATACAGCAGCTTCTTCAGGATTTGGTTTCACAAAATAGTGACTCTTGAAATAGAAAGCATTTTGACTGCCTCTCTGCATGATGGCTCACCATTTGGATCCCCTCTCCTCTGCACAGAGCCTCATAGGCCTCTCTCTCTGGGAGATGGTCTTTGGGTCTACTGTAGGTTCCCAGCTGAATGGGCTCCTCAGATGGAGGCTGGTAGTCTTGGTTCATCTCACGGAGCTGCTTCATCAGTAGCCGCTCAAAATATCGGAGGTTTCCTCCTGCCCTCTGGTGGCTAGGATCTGTCAGCACAACAGAAGTGATTAACAGATGTAGAATAACCTGATGATATGTACTAGAGCAGGGCTCTCAAACTTAAATGAGCTGTGGGCCACTGCTGGCACTGCCATCTCATTGGAGGGCCACTTTAGTGTTCAAGTAATACAAAACAAACAAACAAAAAACACCCACACATATTTCTGAAAATGGTGTGTTTTTCTTTTTTTAAATTTCAAATATTGTATAACAAGACAAATCTGCAAACATGAACGCAATTTTTTTCCCTCACTCTTAACTGAAGCCTTTCATTGAACTACCAAATAAACAAATTGGTCCTCTCTTTCTGGCCAGACACATGGCAGCACTTCTGCTATAATTTTGTTCATATTTCACAAAATAAAAATGCAGACTTAAGTTTTTGACTGCTAGTGAAAATTGTTTTCTTTACAAATAACTCTCTCACTGAACTAACACAGCCAATCCCTCAACATGTTTGTACTCTCTGCTCATTTTGCCTTCATATGAAATAATTTTTTGCTTTTTAAAGAACTTATTTTAACATTGCACTCAACAACAAACAAATCCTCTCTAACAAAAAAAGTAACTTATATTTGCATTATATTTCTTCACGTCAACATGAGTGGCGCGGGCTGCGAGTTTGAGATCCCGGACACCAACTATCCTACAAATCTGGTTGTCTTCTACTTTTTATTTTGTTAAGACTTCATTTACTCATTTGTCAGCAGTAGAATAATTTTGAGCAACCTTTGTTTAAGTCTGTCATTTTTTAAAATTTCACAACTTATCTGCTAGTATATATTAAACAGTTGTTTTCAGATAAATACTAAAAAAAAAAAAAATTATCTTGAAGGTTTTCTTAGTGAATACAACACTAAGAAAACCTTCAAGATTACTACTATTATCCTATTGCACAAAGGAAAAATGAATTTTCCTTTGTGTCTTCCTCTTGTTATTTGGATGTGTTCAGTTACTAAAGTAAATGACTTAAATAATGGGAAAAGTGCACCCTCTTGTGGAATTTACAGGTAGTGCCTCCTCATTGAAGCGTTCTCATTAAGTTAGTAGCAATATGAGCTTATGTACCAAAACACAGAAGCTTTAAGTGTATTTTGCTTATTGTGTATCTTACTTGTTGATCAAGTTGTGGTTCCTCTAGGGGGTAAATGTGTCTGCAGTTTGCTGGGTGTAGTTTTACACAGGACTGTAAGCATGTGCGCTTACAGCATTACACATTTAGCTAGGAAATTTCCAGAATGACTACAACCTCAGGATCTCCTGATGGAATTAATATTACTGCAGGTTATGAGACAGTGATAATATCATGTTTCTTTCCTCCATGTCAGATGTGCTCTGTCGTGTATATATATAGCCAGGTATGTGCTGGAAAATGTCCCAGAAATGTGTTTTCGTTTTGTATATTTGCATCCCACTTTTATGGGCGAGTCACATACTAGAGTATTTCTGTATGAGGTGTGTTATGTGAATATATTTGCAGGATACTTTTGCAGCACTTGATGGCATTCACCTCTATAATAGCTCAATTCATTCCACTTGACAAGTAAACAAGTATACCACAACTTAAAAATGTAGCTGTAGCCTGTGACCTATAGCTGTCAGAGCCTGTGATACAGAAAAATAACAGTTTAAACCCACAGGCCACTTTCTTTTTGGAATGGACAACACCCAGCTACTATGGTGAGCACAGAGTGCCACAACAGTCAGAGAGGAGGATGAACTTTAGTAACTGGTGAAACCAGAAGAAAGCAAACTATTAATTACGCCAGAGTAGAGAAATTGAGTTGTAGAAGAATGTTTAATTAGAAAAAAAAATGAAGAAGACTCAACAGTAAATCTTAAACATCTAAATATGTGTTTTTATAGTTACAAGGAAGACTAAATCTGTGTCCGACTAAGGCTGTGTGTGTAATGAGCGTTGGTGTGCTTAGAATGCTTTTTTTTTCTTCTTACCAATAGCTACAAGCCGTCGCGTCAGTTCAATGGCTCGAGGGAGGTCACCCATTTGGTAAACAGAGTAGCTGAGGTAGTCCAAAATGTCTGCCTTGGAAACCACAGCTTCCTCGCCATCGTCCAGCTGTTTCAAGGCCTGCTGCAGCCACAGCACGGCATGGTAATAGTCTGCGTCATTGTAAGCCGTCTTTCCCATGTCGAAGCAGTCATCCACAGTCAGTACAGCATTGGAGTGCACACCTGACGGGAACCACTCAGTAAGACTAAATGACTGAACAAAATGTACTTAACACATACACATTTATTAAGTTATTAACTAAGTGATAGCATAGATGTGTACCAGGCAGACAACATTTTACTTAAGTAACTGAGAACTGAAATATCTGATAACTTAATAGCTAACAGATATACTGGCTTGGTTTACTTTTCAGGAACATTTGAAGTGCACCTATTTATGAGAAATGAATATGAATTAAATGTGTTTTAACCTGCTATAAAGTAGTAATAAACAGTGTGGTGAAGCTATGGTTCAGGAGGCAGAACAGGTCAGATCAAAACACTTAAAAGTGTGAACCAAAAAGTAGCACAGACTCTGGTGTGGTATTACTACCACTCGCCCGTTTGACCTTTTCTAGTCAGCGTAGAATATTAATTACTTTTCCATGACATGCTTTGCTTTTAGTTGTCAGCAAGTAGATCTATGTAGAGATCCTCTTACGTTACTCTGCCCTTCATGATATTTTCATGCTTTTTTTATATTCAACGCATGCTCTGTGCTTACCTGGCAGCTTTCCTTTAGAGAAGGCTTCAGAATCCAGTTGGTACGTGTCCTGCAGACGCATCAATGCCTTGGCTGCACCCGTTTCATCTTCCTCGTCTGGGAAATATTGTCTGTGTACGGACATGTTGGAGACGAACCCTGGACAGAAAGTAAGAATGTCTTAATGTACATTTCATTTGCATGTATCACATGCAACACTGGCATATAATTCAAATTTGGGCAACTGTAAACTTAAGTGTTAATTGTTTGCTTACACATGCAGAACAGCAACATTATATTGCTCTAGATGTACCAGCTGTGATGGTGTAGCTGGAATGTGTTTTCACCTTGTAAGTCAGTCTCTGTGTGTTTGCGTGTCTTCACAGACATTACTACACAATAGCATCACAACCGTGCAATACACAGTTACAGATTTTATACATTTATGCTAAGTTTATCTGCCTTACACAGATATGGTCCTGTGTCTAAACACGTACACACTTTAAGGTCCAAGTGCACAGACACAAAGACACACAAAATATGCAGATATGAGGAACAGCTGCAGATAAAACATGACAAGGTCTGTTCTTAATCACAGCATTTGGGCATAGCAGCAAAGCAAACATTTCCACTCCCCACCAAAAGCGGCATTCACTGTGCTCACAGCCATTCTGGATCTTATATTTGCTCTGCGCCGCTTGCCTTTGGGTTATGCTGCGAGAGAAGGGTGATAGAAAGCTCCCAGTCAGATTTATTACTGTATATATATCGTGTCATAGTAAAAATACATAGAACAGGTGAATACAGGTTGTCAGGTACAGTGGTTTGAGCAGTCAGTAAAATTACAAAAAGCTGAGCCCCCCCCAAACAAAAACACTTTTCCTGTTGGGTTTTACTTTAAAAGCCAATAAAAAAAACCAAACAACAACATGCTACTGATTTGGGATTAATAAAGGGTAACATACAGATTCAGCCAAGAAAACATATACTGATGGAGTATTTCTCTATATTTTACAACATGCAATAACTAAAGTGGAAAGTGATGTGTGCTCTGGACTCAGAGGTAGGCACAGTTCAAATACAGAGAGTATGTTAATATCTGTATATTTGCATCTGCATGGAGACAAAAACTCAAGAAGTCACATTTAATCTACAAAATCATTAAAAAAACAAACAAACAAACAAACAAACAAACAAAAAACACATCCCCCCATCTGACTGTAGCATGCACATGATGAGCCGCAAGACTTCACAGAAAACATCCTAATTTTTCCAAGCAGAGAGAAATCATGGCACTTGACGAGTCCTCCTTTAGTAAAATACTGTTTTAGAGATATATCCTTACCATCAGCAGGATTCTGAAGTACCAGGCTCTCCAGTTCAGACCACTCAGTGTTGAGTCTCTTCATTAGTTTATACGCATTCACTGGGTGAGCCAGGTAGCCTTCTGGGTCAGCGGTGGACACTCTGGTCAGGGCATCGAGTTTATTGGCCCAGCTAAGAAACGGATAGAAGGTGACTCTACTACACATTTTATAATGAAACAGTACAGATTTTCATTGCACTTCATATCAACTTACCCTATTAATGTGAGAAAGGATTCAAGGAAAAGTAACATACAGTTGACAGACAAATAGGGGGTGACGTTTGAGAGCCAAGAATGTACCTTTTTACAGCAGCCAGCTTGGACTCCTCTGCTTTGATGTACTCCCTCAGAGACTGAACCAACTCCTTTTCTGTGTAGATCAGGTCTGTCATTTGGCCTGTAGGCACACACACAGATATGAAGATAAATTAGAGGTTTCACTGAGGATAAAGTCAACATCAGCTTGTTTATTACTACAATTTCAGGCAATTTGCAGGTTCAGTGTTTCTGAGACAAAATAACTCATTTCATATCAAGACTCCATCAAGCGATACTTGATGACACATTGGTGCAGCGCTCAGTCTCCTGATCAGACGGTTGAGAGACCTTTCTGTTTGTTCAGCAGGTTCTCCATGTGGGATTTTCCTCTGGGCACTCTTGTTTCCTCCCACAGTGAACACAGGCATATTAGGTTAATGGGTAAATAAATATTAGCTGTAGGACAGGCACATCTGTTAGACTGTATAAACAGCTGTATTAGTGTGTGTGGGAATATGTGAATACGTGTTGTCAGGTACAGTGGTTTGAGGAGTCAGTAAAAATTACAACAAGCTATAGACATTTTTTTCTGTTGTGTTTCGCTTTAAAGGCCAATGAAAAAAAAAAAAAAAAGAAGCTATTTCTGGTAACACTTTCTCCCCACCACTCCCCTCAGACTTTGGCTGAAAATAAATCTTCAGTCACAAACTGTGGGGCTTTAATAGTATAGAATTACTCAGCAAAATTACAGTTAAGCACCCACCCATGAGCCTTGGAAGAGATAGATGGAGTGTAGTGTGCTTAGTAAACATCCTCATGGGATTGCGCAGCTTTACAGAAGTTTTAAAAGAGAGGATGACAAGCCTGCATTGTTTTTGCATGCAAACAGCATATCTGACCACCAAAGTGCATTAAATCATCAGAACAGTATGTCAGTATACCTTTCCAAGCAATAAGAACTGACCTGCTGAGTGATGTGACACATATTCTATACAAAAAGCATTTTCTGTATGCCAGCAATGTCTCAGTGATTGCACAAAGTAAGGACATTGAGTAAGAAAAGCTTTTTTTTCCCCCTTTTAAAGTGGTTCAAGAGATTAATTCCTACAGAAATCACGCTGAATATCTGAGCACTGATTTGAAAAAAAGAAAGAAAAAGTAATCCATGTACCACAACTATTTCTCTATAAAGTTATTTAGAACATCGTATACATCAGACTTAGTACTCTTCTGGCCACACCCTCCATTTAATACAAAGTGCAAAGCACAGATGTGCATTCTTGAGCAATTCAGCACCCTGTTATTGTGGTCAAAAGTGGCAGAGCTGATTAAAAATAATACACAGTTAATCGGTAAGGTGTCGATCAAGATTTTTTTTTTTGCAAGTCTTGTAAATGAGTCCCAAGTAATTCCAAACAATTGATGACAGATTAGAAAGCATTAATGAGTGAGCCTTAAGAGTTTCTGAGGTTCTACCACTAAATTTTAAAGAACTGACAGTTTATAAATCTACTTGAGAATAATTGTTGAAACATTTACTGTTTTATTTTCTATTTTTTTTCTCTTGACCTTTTATGGAAGATTTTATTTTGATGCCTTCCAAAAGATGGGATCCTCCCCACTCACCGCCCTGCCAACCGGTAAACCTACCAATGGATGTAAAGATCTCGGCCCGTGTGGTCCAGCAGCAACACAGCAGGACCAAGGAGACAAAAAGCAGCAGCTTGCTCATTCTGCCTTGTTCAGTAATCTGCAATTACATAAAAACATAATCACATCATGTCACAGTGGCACGCAAAATAAACTAGTTATGCCGAACATTATAAAGCATATCAAGAGATTTTTATCCACTGCTACTCTACGAATAAAGTGTCTTTTTGGAAGTATTCCTCTGTAGAGCTGTTTAACACAATCTGTCAGCCTAACTGAAAGATAGACTTAAAGTAAAAACTGAAAACTTTCAGTTTGTGTTACATTAAGTCTGTAGTTTATTCGGTGACTCTGTGTTTCCAGACTAAATTTGCAGCTTGCCAAACAATTCTCAAAGTTTCCAGCATGTTTCCTACAAATGAGTCATGGTCTATTGTTCCCAGTTCTCACTGAGAAGGGAAAAATAAGGGACACAGCTGTAATTGAACAGTATATTTTTAATATGTTTGTGTGTAATTTTCTCATTTCTCTTTCCATCAGGGTCGCGCCAGGTCAGTATAAGTTCATTTTCAGTCTTCTGCTCTAAAATTCAACATGACAACCAGAAGCTCAGAAAATTTCTTTTGGAAATGAGCTCATGCACTGAAGATAATCGTATGTACCTATTTACTTACTTACTTGCCTTGCATTTAAAAATATAACCTCAGTTTCCATACAATTAGATGCATTTGACACGCTAAATAAAACACAATAACGCACAAAATCTCAGTGTTTATTCTTGGCAGACTTTGTCACAATGCATTAGTAGTGTTATGAGGATTAAGTATCGAGTCAGCTACAGGGCTGAAGCCGAAAAAGTAGAAGAAAAGTAACATCAGTCCAAGACAGAGAGCAATTTTCTTTGTAAAAAGCAACTGTGTGCTACTTTCTCCTTTCCTTCTTTTTTTACACATCACTTCTCACTGATGACCGTTTACTACAGTATGTTTAAAACATATACATCCATAATTCTAACTGCCAGTGCAGACATATTTATGTTTGAATAAATCTGATTAAAGAAATACCTTAATAAAAAACTATTTGACTGACACTTTCTGGGCAAATGCAGTAATTTTCTACAGTGACAATAAGAAAGCAACATGGTGTCCAAAAGGAACATGCATAACAAATTTACAGGAAATAAATGTCAGTGTGTACACACCACATCTGTCTGCCAGTGATGGTGTGAGGCCTTTGTGAAAACAGACCCAAACACAGGTGGTATGTGGCTCATATGTGACATTCTGATTCTCTTCATGGTGTAAACATCTGACACAGACATGCCGATGTTAATCTACAGCAGGCACGACTGAAGAAAGGCTGTGAAATCTCTTTAACGTGTAAAGGAAAGAACTATTTTTCCTCATCTTCCCTTTTTACATTTACAATTACAGCTATTACACTGGAATGTACCACAGAGGGTGTAACTTTGTAGCTGTATGATCAAAAAAAATGATATGACTGGACCAAGATTCACAAAGCAGTCACACTGTTCATTTTGAGTTTAAAAGAAAAGGTTACATATTTTCTTTTACACACACACACACACACACACACACACACACACACACACACACACACACACACACACACACACACACACACACACACACACACACACACACACACACAGTCTCTTCCTAAATGTACGAGAGCTGTAAATTTGTTCACAAATAATATGACGAAATTTGCATTTTATGCAAAATAAGTACATTTGCATTTGAGTGACATGACTGACAAAAAGCACACCCTTATGCTGAGCCGACATGTGCATATTGGCTGAAAACCTTTACACTGATCTCAGAAAGTAGGCTAACACATTCCTTAATGCGACTTTGTGTGCATTGCCAAGATAATATATTACTAAATATTTTCCTTGCAGAATAAATTCAGCTTCTTGTGTGTTACTTTTAAGCATTGTGAGTTGGCTTAAACACAGGCTAGATAATCATCACCAAAGTCTCAAACTAAAAAGTAAACGATTGCTTCTCTCGCCTTGCAATTTACAGCCAGTATCATTGCTCAGCTCAAACAGAGTCTGGCCTGTTTCTGCAGGCTGCAACATTCCTGAAAAAAAGAGGTCTGTTAAACTTACTACCCGAGTGGTGTGGGGGTATTTCTAGAAAGTAAAAGGAGGCGGAGAGAACAGGCTATGATGTCCAGAGAGGTCCTGAGAGGGCAGGTATGCACAGCTGCACTTTGTACATAGGCCAAAGTTGTGTGCATGCATCTCAGACCTAGGTAGGTAGGAAAGCGGGCAGATCTTTAACATTTTGCCATTGCATTAAGGAGCATCAGTTTTAATGTTGTGCATTTGCAAAACTGGCCTGAACTCAATGATAATAGCCTAAAAGTATCTCTGCCAGTTCATACTGGGGTTGAGTTTGTCCAGACTTTTACTGCTTTACATGGAGGAGTGGCTCTGTGAGTGAGATAAGGAACCAAAGCAACACAGTCTCTGGCAAAGACATCAGGATGCAAGGTCTGTAGTGGGGCAGGCGTTCCTATTAGGAGCAAATGTTTACACTGAGCGTAAAACGTTCATCTTCTATGGTCATCTTGTTCTACTCTTCTACGGGAATTTACATACTTGACAAAAACTAAACGCATAAAAGCATGGCTGGTCTGTGCAACATCTGTCCAACTGGTAAAAACACAAAAATAAATTTCTGTTTTAAGAGGAAAAGATTAAACATATCAACGTGCAATGATGAAACATCTTTCATTTAATAAATGTTTATATAAACATTTCATTTCTAAGAAATGCAAACAAGGGGAAAAAAAATGAAAGCACTTATGAACTTGGGCTTGTGCAAAGAGGACGGAGCTGTCTGAATGATGCAATATTTCAACACTGCTGCAATATACCTCAACCAAATTTTGAACAAGTTTAGCTTTTTCCCCCCTGAAGCCTAACCTTGAATCTGAATGGCTCATGTTTGCAGGACATATGCTCAATGACAGCACGGGTGGACATTCTAGCCAAAAGACCATATGGTGATGTTTTTGCAGTTCCTTTCACCAAGTTAGTTGGATTCATGATCACATGATGTTTTTGTACATATGGTTGGGTCACTTTAAATGCAAAAAGTGCCACTTTTGCATTTAAAATGTCACGTGTTGTTAATTATTTAATGATGACATCTGTACAGTTCCTCTGGAAAAATTGATTATATTCCACAATGTTAAAAACAGTGACATCCCCCACCCACACATAACAGAATAGTTTAAATAGAATTTAGGACGAGGAGGAAAGAAGTCGAAGAGCCCAAAAGAAATTCATTTCTGAGAAGATTTTTGGCTGCAAACACCAAATTCCAGTGTTTTGGTAAACCTAGATGGGAGTAAATGCAGCTATCTTTGCATGTAAGCAAAAAAATGGAAGTTGCATTCCAGAAAACTAAAATCTGGAAAGAGAGAAGAAAAAAAAAAAGTCTGGCACTTGCCAATTTTTTCCACTCTGGTGCACTAAGAAGAAAAGCAAACAGTTGATGCTTAACAGATATTTTAACGACTGATGGTAATCAGTAAACAGGACTCAAACTCAACGCCCACACGCAGACATAGACACATAACCACGCCATATGCATGTTACATGGTGCACTGCATACACCACCTGCACGTACCACACCCACAACATGTGAACGTGCCCAGGCACTCACTGGCTGTCAGTCTAAGACACAGAACTGTCCTCCAGCAATGAAAAAAAAAAAAAATCCAGATTCAACCTGGTGATCGTTGCTACTCTGTGCAGTTCAAATTACACTGTGGGCAGAAAAGAGACTTTCCTCTTTAACACCGCTATACCCAAGTTAGGTTGGTTACGGTTTGTAGTTTTTAAGATCCTCACTGACAAAGTACTAACAATTTGATCAATTCTTCAGGGCTTTTAGTATAAGTGGGCAACCCCTTCATTCAGTTTCATCTCAAGCCACACACATTTTGACTAAACGTCAAAATGTCACATGATGCCACTAAACGTCACATGAGGGGGTCAGCGAAGTGGAGCAATTTCGTGGTTTTATGTGGTCAAATACTACTTATGACATAGCTTCCTACTTTGATATGGTGAAAGTTAGCATTCCTCATCCAAGATCCCAATCATGTTCTGCTGACCATGAAAAGAGGAGATTATCCAGAGGAAAAGTGTGGAAAATTACTGACTTCTACTGTGGTTTATATTAAGACAAATTTGCTGGAGAGATAGATAGAGAGATAGAGATAGAGAGATAGAGAGATAGAGATAGAGAGATAGAGATAGGGGAAAAAGAGAACAGAAATGCATTCATGGTCATGCTGCTACCAAAAAACAGACTCCAGACTCAATAATAACCCAAATCACCCTAATTTCATAAGTTATTAAATAAAATAAAAGATATTTTATCTTATCAGTTGGATCTTTCCATTTACACAAAAGTATATGGAAAAACCACATAGATAGACAAATAGACATTCAATATAAATCAGTCGGGCAGTTAGTTTGCATTGCTTTGGTATCTTAAAAAACAGACACAATCAGGACAGTGGCTGCAGCTTATTTAGTAAAAGAGTCACCTGTCTTCCGGTTTTATTGCAGCTGGCAGAAGTATGAAAGCCTTTTATTTGTTACCTTCCATTTATACACACTCCCATAACAGCCACAGACAATTATTTGCATTATATCATGCATAAATCACTGCAGGGCATCACGTAGCTACCAGGCGAGTGTATTTAGTGACGCTGTGCCATTTGTTAAGGGCGAACAAAGCCCTTCTTTTGGAGCTATGCAAGACCTAATCTTTTGAACCCAGTGAACAGAAGGCTGTTGATCAGCCACAGTGAATTCCCTCCCTTTAAAGAGAGTTAATTTATATTGCAAATACACATAACAGCCCTATGTGACCCATTTCTATGACTCTAATGTGAGTATAATATGCATTCAGAGGTTTTACCTGGTTTATTCGGATAACTAAAGTTTTTTAAGTTTGATAACTAACAATTTTTCGGTCATTTTCAAAGAGACTTGTACACATCTGATAGCTGCACGTTCCTTAATGTTGTAAATGTATCTTTTTTTATTACTCTAACACTATAGGAAACTAATGTTTTTGGATTTTGTATAAGTACTTTTAACTGCCACTGCTTTCTGTTTCATTTTACATT
>VVHJ01010860.1:5635-19832 GCA_015107715.1 Tylochromis polylepis
CTTTTTTGTGCTTGTGTGTGTGGGGGTTTGTGTGGTGTGTGTGTGTGTGTGTGTGTGTGTGTGTGTGTGTGTGTGTGTGTGTGTGTGTGTGTGTGTGTGTGTGAGCCCGAAATGTTCTCTGCAGGCATAACTGTGTCAAATAGCATTGAATCCACCCTAAAGAGTGCAAGTTTGGGTTGGGGTGGGGGCTTCTCTTTTTTCTCTGATTTGGCTCTGCTGTGCTGCAAGACTCATAACTGCTGAGAGGATTTCCACAGCAGAGGGGAGCAGTGCTGGTTGAAATAGTGCATTACCGCCACACTCAGCCAACTAACACTCATGCACACTTTCAAGACCATTCATTATTCATTACTCCCCGCTGCCTTCCACAGCTCAAACTCGGTCTCGTGCTCTGAGCTGAGCGGAAGTGTGCTCCGGATTCAGCGTACGGGCCTGACTCGGAGTAGCGACTGAACGCTTTCACAGCATCAACTATCAGGATGTGATTCTTATTAGAAAGTGATTGTTTAATGTGTTTCTAAACTTAAAAGTGTTCTCATAACCTGCATCCTGCACGTTATCCTGGCTTCCTGTTTCCCCAGTGAGCGGAATGAATAGCAGAAATGAGCCATGAAAAATGGCTTTTACTGTCATTTATAATCACCTACAGTATGATATACAGATGAGGAGCAAGGAATTTTTTTAAATCAGCTTTTCCAAACATCCTAGTCTTATTTTATTTGCTTATATTATTTTACTTTGCACATAGAAACAAAAAAGTTTCACAAAAACCAAAATAATTTGCCCCCCTGATGCTAACAGTTCATTTGGGTATCTTTTTTTGCTGAATAACTGTCTGCAATTTTCAATGAGTCTCCTGAGCAATCCCGGCAAAGCAGCAGTCTTCTTTGGCAAATTTCTCCAGCTCCTCCAGATTTGATGGTCTTCTGGCACGGACCTTGGTCTCCTGGAGGTAGTTCTTTAGCAGGAGCGACATATGTTTTGGGTCGTTGTTGTGCTGAAGACAAAGCAACAACCCAGATCCAGTTTTGCTGCTGACTGCAGGAGGTTGTCACATGTCCTTCTTTCTTCATGATTCTTTCTGATTCCCAGTTTCAGACGCACTGAAGCATCTTCGCAGCATAATGCTCCCACCACCATGCTTCACCGTGGCGATGGTGATCTCTGGATTGTACGCCTCTCCCTTCTTTCTTCAAACAGCTGTGGTTTCATCTCATCTGACCAAAGGATGTGTTTCCAGTAAGCATAATCTTTCTACAAGTTGTGTTTGACATACGTCCGTCTAGCTTTAAGGTGCGTCTTCTGCATTAGTGGAATTTTTCTTGGTCTGTAGCCCCTCCTGTGCAGGGTTCTAGTGAGTTTCTTCTTTGAGACTACAATTCCTGAAAAAGTCATTCACTAATGCCCTGGCAGTGGTTCTGTGGTCTTTATACACATCCATCACAAGTTTTCTTTCCGAAGTCTTGGAAATCTTTGGCTTCCTACCTCTGACAGGCTTGTTCTGTACTGTGTGGCTCTCTTTGAAGTATCTTGATGATACTTTTGGAAACTGTGATAACGTTGTATAGCCATCTCCTGCTTTGTGAGCATCAACAACTTTTTCTCTCAAGTCTAAACTGATGTCTTGTGTTTTTAGCATAATGTTTTCTCAGTGACAGCTCAGACCCTCGCTAAAGTTTTTATACTTTGTGCAAATACGGAGCTAACCCTGAGTTTTAATTAGATTTTACAAGCTTTGAGCATTACAAAGTTAAAGCACATCATTGTACAGCAGTAGTTTGTGCTGAGGCTCAATAAAAAGGTCAGTTTTTCAGGCAGGGTAATAATATTGAAGCTTGCTTTTTTTAATGAAATATTTCTGTTATTGTGTGCAAATAGAACCAATTGATTCTTTCTAAAGAAAACTAGATGTTCAGAAATGCTATGTTAAAACTACTCGCTGTAGTAAAAAAGCACTTTGGAAAATTTCTTTTAAAAAAAACTAATAACTTTGTTCTGCAATCTGCACTCTGTAATCTGTTTCCTAAACATATCCAAGGAAATGCAAAGCCGCTGAACAATATAACTCCAAACAAACTAAGGTGTGCCATCATGAACTTAAAATAAAACAGCGTACCTTAAATTAACAAATAATAAGCAATATAAATGTCATGAATAAATGCTAAATCACACAAATACAGTGTATTTCTACATGGAGTACATGGATTTCAAGACTCCGAGTGTTATTATATCCACGTTATTTTAGTTTAGAAATATTATGCACAAAAAATACTAAGAGGTTAGTTCAAGTTCATACAGTGAACGATAATCTCCTTCCTTCCTGGGACATCTGTCTGAAGTCTGTGACCTTGAAGAGTCCCCCCCACCACACACACACACACACACAAACACCCGCCGTCTGTATTCACACACAAATACAAGTGAAGCAACAGTATAGGTTTGGACTTGAGCGCGGAATTAAGGGAAGAAATGCACAGACTAAATGTGGGTAATGCCACTGAACTTGCCTTTCAAGCTCCCAGAGTACATTCCTTTGCTTTTAACCCTGAGAAACAGAGAGGCACAGATGACTACTCTGTGACATCAAAAAATGTTCCAAATGTTCAAAACATGAGGTGCCACGAGTCCTCCTAGGATACACCACCTCCCCAAAAAATGACCACGCATTTAACCCTGGATTACTGTGAGCGTTTACGCGCGACAGCCCAGGAAAACACCTCTCATATCCACTTGCGCGCTCCCCCGGGTTTAGTAGTAGGCTATCTTTATTTGTGGCGTCATGGATTCTGGGGTATCCTCAGTAAAGAGAGGAAAAAAGTCGGCTTAGTGGGCGAACAGAAAGTGTGTGGTACATCCACTGCTTTCAACTCGTGCAGTCAACTTTCCCGACATCAAGGAATGTGGGTGACATTCAGGCATTTCGTTCCCGTCTCTTATGACAGAGAGCATGCAACAAGAAACCCCCCCTCCCAGCAGCCCGCTTCGTTTCCAAACACCCACGGCCTCGGACAGCTTACCTGCTCCACGCAGCACGTCGACAGCACGCGGACGCTGAATGTGGATCCTCGCTCAGTATCTTCAAACCGCGCTCCAAAGCCTCACATAGCAACACAAATAAAAATCCCTGCGCAGATCCAAGTCCTCTCACAGAACAGCCCTCTACTGTCGTCCTCCTCGGTCACCATGGGAAAGCGCGCCATCTTGCGGCCGATCGGATTGCGCGGAGCAACAGGTGTATGGAGGGAGGGACAGGTGAGGACGCTGCGTTCAGAAGCCCTCGGAAAAAATATGGAGATTATTTCAAACTCAGCTTTATTAACAGCTACAAATTATAACGCGATCTTCAAACAGGACTCATGTTATGAAGAAGATTTATTTATTTATTTTTGCATCTGTCGCTTTTGTGACACGAGTAGTTAATCCAATGGTTCATTTTTTTAAAACAAAAAAAAAGAAAAAGAATGCAAAAAAATAAATAAAATGCACATGTTTTTGAATTGTCAGTCGTGGCCAAGGTTATTATAGTTAACTAAAACTAGATGTGAACAAATCTTTTCAGTTAGCTAAAATATAAACAAAAACTAGACTTTTGAAAAAAAAAATTAAAACTAATAAATTTATTTAGTGAACTTGGAAATCTAACTATAAAAAATATAGAGGACATATGTATTAGTTTGGCTAAAACATAGATAAATAAAATCTTGTAATACCTGTACTGATTTTCGTGAATCTTGCCTCTGACATGTGCCCTCCATACAATAAAATTAAACACTAAAACTAGACTGAAGAGACTGAAACTAACAGAAACTAAACCAAAACTCAACACTTTCAAGCAATAAAAACTAAACTGAAATGCCTATTTTCGGATTAGAAATTAAGTGCCAAATTGTACTTCAACTTAAATATATTACAGCGTATTATTGGTGTTGTTACAGGGGTGTTATTATTAGTTGTGGTGATGATGGTTGTATTGTACAGGCTGGTGTTTAAATTATTTTATGCTAACAGAAACATTTAATAAGGAAGAAAATTAATCAAGAGATTAAAGGCCTGTAGCAAAAGGGATATAGTTTTTCACTGTATTGACATCATTCCATTCATTCATTGCTCCATACGATCAGTAGATGGTGGTATTTTCTCAGGCATCGCGTCCGGCGTGAGACTTCAGTTTACGGTACTTTCAAAATAAAAGCACGTGATTTTGTCTACTTCATGGACCGATACATGAATGAAGCACATGAGAAATGAATGGGAACTATTAACGTCAGAAATATGTATTTGTATATTATACACGAAAACACATTCTACTGTGGCATTTAAATAAAAACATACGTGACTTTTGCTATAACGTATGTTGTTTTCATTAATACGTACATGGGTACAACTTTGAAAAAAATATTTTCTACATAAATATGTACAAATTAGGTATCCCAGTTTACAAAAACAGAGAGATTATTTTTAAATTAACAAACAGCCTTGCACTTTGTTGCAAATTTCTCAGGCAGTATTAAATTGTCTTCAACGAGGATTTTACTTTGAATTCGCACCGGATGTTGCATCTTATCCTGGCCCACTTGACACTCAGGAGACCACTGATGGTGGACGAAGAAGCTATCCGTAATCTTTTTCAAAGGGCTTGGACGTGTGAGGATGCTGGGGAAGTTTCCACAGACTAGCAAACAACCTGGAGTCTCCTACGAGGCCGTTTTTGTTAGGTGAGCGGTCACTGAACTTAATTATGACCATGTTTGTTTGCTTGTTAGCATCTCTTCCAAATCCATTCAAATTAGCCTGAAGCATGATTGCGTACAAATAAGCACCACAAGTGGTTCTCTGGACGACTGTGAGCGTGGGTAGGCCACACTGAGCGTGCACCATGAGCAAACTTAACACTTACTGACGTATTTGTCAAAATGTAGACGTAATTACTGATTTGGGATGGACCTAGCACCTCAGGTTCCTTCCTCTGTACCTCCGACAGTTTTCTTTGTTCGTTTTGCTCACAGTTTGTTTTATTTTTCTCTCTTTCAGACTCGAGAAATGACAGCACAAGTTTGCTTGTAGTGGCAGGTAGTGGTGCCACATAAATCTGTTTTCTCCAGGCTTTGGCTTTGTTGACAAAACGAACATACACCCAGGCTACTTACAAAGTTGAAGTAGGAGGAAAAGGAGGAGGAGGTGGAGGAAACCAATCTCTCCCCATGGCCAGCGGGCGTTTTCCAGGCAAGAGTGCAGATGTGGCCATCAACAACTGGACCGCTCCATCTCAGGGCAGGCCGCTGTGTGTCAACGGGACCCCATGGATCCTTTACCTGCTTGAGGAATGTGTGGACAACATCTGGGAGTACTGCAGCGTTGTAATAGGACTCATATCCATGTTCTGTTTTCTGCTGTCCACTTTACCGTGAGTAATTATTTTGATTATTGTCCGTTTATTGTCCAACCAGCTCAGCCAGTCAGAGATGTTAACGTCTTATGTTTGTCTTTAATCTGACTTCATGGGTCTTTCCAGGCAGGTCTATGAGGCCTATCGAAATGGAAAAGTGGAGGAGGCCATGTCTTTTGGGTTTCTCATCTTCCTCCTCAGTGGAGACCTGGCCAGCTTCGCAGGCTGCTATCTCACTAGCCAGCTGCCCATTCAGGTGAACACAGACAACTCAACCTGGCTGGTTGAGGTCTGCTGGCTATGCAGTGTGAATCTCTACCAAGATTTTGAAGTCATAGTCATTATCCTGATACTGCTTTTCTTTTCTTTCTTTTTTTTGACATTTCTCTCTCTTGATTTGTCCCACTCTCAGGTTGTCACGGTGGTGTTTTACATCTTCACTGACCTGATTCTTATCTCCCAGTTTCTCTACTATAAGATCAAAAACAGCTCCAGCAGAAGTGAGTCCTGACATCGTCTCTGCTCTTGTTAAACCGCTGGCAAAGCATGATGCCTACACTGTGTGAGCGAACCACGTAGTGATCCTTCAGATTAACATAAACCCCAACCGTTATAAAGGAAGTATTTTCTCTTGTTGATTCATTTATTATTCTTTGCAGGACACAACATTAAAAGTTAAAAACAAGGACTTGCTCAATAAGACAGTGTCAGCTTTGCATGTTTACTTGTAATAAAACAATTCACTGTAAAATTATACGAATATACCTAAAAATGAAAACTTGAAATGCACCTACATGCAGATTAGATGCAGATTTCTCCCTCCTGTACAGAGCTATCTTCTATAGCAACTAAGAGTGCATTGTCCTTATATAATGTGTAGGCTTACTGATAGGTTCTACATACAAAAATCGGACCTACGGATCACAGTACAACTAAAGAGAGCCAACACTAGATTATTACAGATATATCAGTTGGTCAAGGTTTAAATACAGTACTGTGCAAAAGTCTTATAACATAAAGAAATGATGGGTGACTCGAGACTTTTGTGCACTTGTTATGTGGCATTTTCCCGCACAACCATCTCTGGGGTTTATAGAGACTGGTCCAAAAAAAAGAAAATATTCAATGAGCAGCAGATGAATGGATAAAAGAGACTGTTTCGAGTTGATAAGAAGACAAAAGTAACTCAACTACTCGTTACAAACAACACATGCAGAAGAGCATCTCTGAATGCATGGCACGTTGTACCTTGAAGCAGATGTGCTGCACCAGCAGAAGACCACACCGGGTACTGTTAAGAACAGGAAACCGAGGCTACAGTTTACATAGGCTCAATAAAACGGGACAATAGGTGAAACAGGAGACTCACATCATGGTTGTTCAGCAGACAAATCTGCAGCAACTGTGCGATACTAGTGTGTCAAGTTGGACTAAAATCTCTAAGGAATGTTTCCAGCACCTTGTTGAATCTATGCCACCAAGAATTCAGGCAGTTCTCATGGCAAAATGGGGTGAATCCCAGTACCGGCAATGTCTAATTACCTCCACCAAGGAGGTTATGTTTTTGGCAATGTTTCTGTGTGTCTTATTTTTTATGTCTGTAAAAATGATAGCTCCAAAAGTTTTGAATGAGTTGTGATAAAACCTTGTAGGGGTGTAGAGTAGGATTTAATATTATATAATAGTTATTCAAGTTATTCATATCCAGTTATTATCCCTTACCTACTCCTACATAATGTGTGTCTAGTCAGAGTAAACATCTGTTGTGCTGCCCTTATCTGATTTGCACTGCTCCACAAACTTCACTGGGTAGTAATCTTAATTATCCTGATACCTAAGCAGCACTGAACCTACAGGTAATGTTTTTGTTGTCGCTGGATACTTCTGTCACTGAGTTTGTGTGTGTTTGTCGTTTAGAAAATCCCGCGCTGAAGTGGGTGTGCTTCATGTGGTGTGGCGCTGGGACATTAGCACTCCTGGCTTTACCCAAGCTCATTATAGACAATGGTTCACATTTAAACACTCAGGTAGGATGCAGTTTTCCACTTGAGATTACCCACTCTTCCGTAGGTGCAGCATTAACTCTTTTCTCTTTATTTCACTGTTATCTTACCCAGAGTCCAGCCAGCTCCAAATCAGTGGAAATCACTGGTTATGTTTGCGGATATGTGGCATCTGTTTTTTACCTCTGCTCCCGTTTTCCACAAATCCATAAAAATGTAAGTAGCTTTTTTTTTTTTGGCTCACTTTATTCTCAGAAACTTGGTTCATGTGTAAAAGGATCAGAGGTTTGTGGAAAGCTCAAATTACTATATATGAGTTGGTCATAAACGGGGATGGACTGACTGACTCCACTGTGCATTTGAAGAGGAAGGTGAAGTATGGACATTTGTGAATACTGCATATGTGTGTCAAAATGAAAGCCAGGCGTTGAAGACAATGGCGCTGTTGTGCTGAAGAAACACATTGGCTCGATTGCAGCTATTAATCACCAGAGGGGATCGTCTCAGTAGCATCCCAGTGCCAGAGAGACTTCTGGGCACAAAACATGGACTCCCACGTTATTGTAAATCATTTAGGTTGCTTTTGCCCCTGTGGAAATGTAAACATGTTAGGGCATATCCAAAATGTCATTCCAAGTCTAACAAAACAAAGAGCTGAACAACTGTTGCTGTTTAGGATTTCCTTCAGTATTTCTCTCACACACACTTACTTGTTGCCTGACATTGTGGGGGAATAATCAGCAGGATATTCATACTCTGTTGCCAAGCACTTCTTCAGGGCCAGACTGAATTCAGCAGCCACAGCAGAGTGTAAAACTCCATTTTTAGCTGTCAAGGTTGAAATGTGTCTTTGGTTTCTTAATATTGGATGGATAATGCCCTTCCTGATCTCTTCAATGATAGACATGATGAACAAAGCCAGCCTGTTTATGTGAAGCACACATGCTTCCTGCTGTTTGTTAGTAGGATGAATTTGCTGTTGGCTCTTATCTCTTTTGGGGATTTGTTGATACCAATAAAGCAATTCAATAAATCCAGTCTTATCCTTTAATCTTGTTGAGGTTGTCTGTGTCTGTTTGTTGGAGTGCAAGTCCACTGAATTGAGATTAATGTAAGTGAAACAGCATGTACTTAACTCTTTTTCTGTTGTCAGTGACACTGTGTGTGTGTGTGTGTAACCAAATGTTGTGGTCACAGGTGGTGCTATAAAGAGGCCAGAGGAAAATCAAATTCCACCAAATTAACACTAAATTACACTTTTTTCTTTCTTTTTTTTTTTTGCGGCGAGGTATCCCAGCAGACACTTAGGCTTTGAATGAACAAAGTTGAAACCTTCACATAAGACATCTCTACAGGGAAAGCTGCCATTTTTATCTGGCTGTTGTAACTGTGGGAGACCAATCAGACAAATGCTTATGGTCATACCTACTGACAATAAGAAGAATCGCTATAAGCCCAGTGTAAGCCTGCTGTGGTGCTTCTTGTTTGTCTGTTAATTATCTGTTAACTATTATAGTTCCAGCGACAGTCTACAGAGGGCACCTCCTACCTGCTGTTTGCCCTGGCCATGATGGGTAATGGAACGTATGGGCTGAGCGTCATAGTTGTCCTTCCGGCATTAAAGGGCTCCAAACAGACCTTCATCGTCAAACATCTGGCCTGGCTCATCGGCAGCCTGGGAGTCCTCATACTCGACTGTTTTGTATCCTTCAAATAATAATAATAATAAGCCTAACTGTACAAACTTAATGCAAAACTCGAGCCCATTAAGTCATAATAGTGTAATATTGGTTGTAATGTTTTTGCATGCGCAGTAAATTTAAAGCATTCAGCATGCTGATTTTGTCCCAACTTGTGTACAACCCCAATTAGAAAACAGCTGTCTGAAATGTAAATAAAACAGAATGCAGTGATTTGCAAATTTGAAAATAGAACATAAAAAAAACATGTCAAATGTTTAAAATAGTTTATTTTTTACAGGAAAAAATAAGCTCAATTTAGATTTTGATGTCCATGTTTACCACTGTGTAGCATCTGATTTCAGCATCTGGACTCTTCTACTGTGAAACTGTGCTGTTGTGATAGCAGCAGTATGTAGTTTAGCATTGTTTTGCTGTAATATGCTAGGACTACCCTGAAAAAGAAGTCGGTCCCTCTCATCCATGTTTTCCAAAACAAGTTTGAAATTTCAGTTCTTCTTACCACAGAACAGTTTTCCACTTTGCTTCAGTCCATTTTAAATGAGCTTTGGCCCAGAAAAGATCATGTTCATATATGTCTTCTTCTTTGCATGACAGAACTGTAATCTGCATTCATGAATATCATGGTGAACTGTGTTCAGACAGTGATTTCTGCAAGTGTTCCTGAGCCCATGCACTGATTTCCATCACAGAATCATGTTTTTAATGCAGTGCCACCTGAGGGCCCAAAGATCAAGAGCATCCAGTGTTGATTTTCAGCCTTGTCCCTTGCACACAGAGATTTCTCCAGATTCTCTGAATCTTTTGATGATGATACTTAGATGATGATATATTCCAAGTCTTCACTATTTAACACTGAGGAACATTATTCTCAAATTGTCTCACAATTTATGGACAGAGATTTTAGTAGCTTGGTTAAACTTTGCCCGTTTTCACCCTTCTGCTGTAAAAGGCTGATGGGGCATTCTCTTCATCCTGCCGGGCAGGCTGCGAACGTGGACACCCAATTATGTGAATGCGATAACTTGAGAACAAGGCGACGTAAGATTTTGACATTCATACCATAGGTGCATCTGCTAGGAGGCTGAGGGGTTTCATTTCTGAGAAACTCCGCCTCTCTATGATGTTCTTTTTATACCCAATCATGTTGCTATTAGTTGCAAAATGTTCCTCCACCTGTTTTTGATAGTTTTGATAGTGTGGCGGGGTGTGGTCCCTGGCGCGGCTGCAAGGGAGGAGTGTGGCAGTGAGCTCGGTGGGCGGGGCTCAGCAGGTGCTGGCTGTCAGGGGCTGATGGTCTGTGGTTATCTATTGCAGTGAGGTGGAGTGGGGGGAGCTGTCACGGACGAAGGAAGCGCTCATCCGTGTGGTTACGTGTGTGTGGAAATCATAAATAAAAGCTGTTAAACAGTAATACCCGTGTGCGTGTCGTGGGGAGCCCGGTCTGTCACAGATAGCTTTTCTTTTTTTTTTGCCCATCCTAACTTCTTTCTGGCATGTTGCTTCAAAATGACCTTGAATTTACTTAACATGGTAAATTTTCTCAGTTTCAAAATTTGCTGTGTTTTCCATGTTCTGTTGTGAATAAAATATAGGTTTATTAGACTTGCAAGTCATTGCTTTCTTACATTTTACACAGAGTCCCAACTTTTTTGACATTGTAATTGTAAAATGTCTGAACTCACAGTGTCCATACGACCCTTGACCGAATCAGGTAACTGCCCAGTTCATCGTGTACAGGAAGAACATTTCTGCTAAAAGCAGTGCGCTACGCCGTATCCCAGAGGTGGAACCTCTTCTGAGTGAGGAAGAGGAGCTGACAGTGTTGTAGGACAGATCAAACACCAGCAGCGATTGGACTGATCAGTCTTTGTTTGGAGCTCTCAGGGGTCGCTGAACATGAGTCTCTTTTTTTTTTTGCACACAAGAGGACAATCTCCTGTTTAGTGTGTTAGTAAAGAAGGAAAGATGAGGTAACAGTTTCCTTACCACTGGAGATTAACTACCAGTTTAGAAGCTCTTCCATAGTTTCTCTTTAGTCTGGCTTGCCTGCATGACTTGGGTCATTTTTGCACTTGGACCTCTTGATTTTGTTTATGGATGGAGAAACTATATTTAAAAGCAATCAGCGAGCTTCCACGCTCAGAATAGGGCTCTTAAAACTAATTAGTCATTTCTAAAATGAAACCTTTGCCAATGCATGCGGAACCTGATGTATCAACATATTTTTTAAGATAGCACCATCAAAAGGCCACGAAAGCAAATTTTCCAAATATTCCCCTCGTAAGCACAAAAGTGTGGAATTACATTGGTCTTATCTCATTCTGCGGCCCTGTAACTAACCCTTTAAAGCCATACGAGGCAACGCTGGGATAAAAAGAACCAACTCTGATGCTTTAATGTGAATCTGATAGTGTTATATAATGTGAAACAGGATTTAATCATGCATCTAAAATAATTTTATTGTGTTTAATGTTTAAGGACTAGTGGATTTCTTTGCTTTCCGTTCTCTTTGTCCTCCAGGAGAAACACTGTGTACCCTTTAAAACTGTTAATAATCTTAATATAAATGCATTGCATAAACACGTCACTGTTTTTAAGGTAACGTGAGTCAGATTGTTAAAGTAGATATTAACTTAAGGAACTGTATTTCTTAAAAACAACAGTGGAACTGTCTGTCCTTCCAAATCTTCCAAGTTCCTGAATATGACCTCTCTGCAGGTGTGCTCTCTTAAGTTTCTGTGTGCTGGCATCGTCTTTTGTAAAATTTCATGACGTTTATTAAAAAAGAAAGGAGACACGTTTAACGACGTCATCTAAAAGTAGGAGCATTATAAAATTAGGCCACGTCTCTAATCTGTCATCAAGTTAGTGGGAGAGAGTATGCTCTCATTAAGCCAAATTTATTTTCATTATTTTATAACTTGTCCTTATCAGCTTCTTTACAGTTATTTCCAGAACTAATGCTAATTGAATAGATGACAACAAAGAGGAGAGAAGGGGGAAAAAAAGATCAAATGGTGTACTAATGGATGAGTAGTTTCATCTTATGATTATATTTTTTGTAAGTGTTGATTTAGACTAATGCTAAAAATATTAATCAGTCTTAATAATATTAGTTACTTCATAGTAAATGAGTTATTAGTGAATGCTATTCTTTCTCCCGACAGATGGTTTTGTCATACAGTATGTATGTGGCACAGTCACTTTTAACCTGATCATCTGTTTAACTTCAGTTCTGCAGATTTCTCTACCTCAGGCAAATGTGGGCGTCTTTTTGTGTGCATAAAAACCATTAGTCATTAGTCGCGGTACTAGCCTGAGAAAGCAAATGTATTTGCAAACATGCAATAATAACTTTTTCACTAATAATTCAGTACTTCTATTGATTTATTGTATTTTCAAAGTGATCCTATTTCTCTGATTGTTTTTGTATTGAATATATTATTAGTACCTATTGCTGCTACAGACTGTAGAACACGTATATAATAAATACGTTGTTAAGATGGGTTTATTTTATTTCCTTTTTTAATCATCCATTGTGTTGCCTTTTAATAAATGTGTATTGTACCAAGTTTAAATAACTCCATTGTATCCTTATAAAATACACTGTGTGCTGTTTTGATTGGAAGAAATCAAGAATAATATCTCACACTTCACATCACAATTTGAAGGTTCTGTCTCTGACTCACAGAAATGTACAAGTTTACAGGATCCTCTGTCATGTCCGTAGTTTGCTGAACAAAAATACAGCTTTTGTAGATTTGCCTCTGTGCACCTCCACAGTGGATTTGAAATCAGAAGCTCGAGATGTGATTGAAATGCAGACTTTCAGCTTTACTTCAAGGGGGTTTTACCAAAATGTTGCATTAACTTTATGAATTACAGCCCATTTTATACACAGTCCTGTTTTTACAGGCTCAGAAGTAATTCTCAGCCAGGTGGGGCCTGAACCTAGTATACCTTGTATTTCATGACAAATGAATGAGACACAACATCTGAAGATGATTCAAATTGTTGAATTTCTATTTTTATAGCTTGTAATTTGAAATATGAAGCTCAGAGAGATTTAAGTGCAAGTGAAGGAGGTCTACAATCAAGAAACGCCTCCATGAATGGAAACAGAGTATTTACAACAAGGTGCAAGCATCACTAGACTTTTGCTAGAAAACATCCAAAATAGCCTGACGTGGCCCGCAGTTCTGGGAGAAAAAACAAAAAAATATTTGGACAGATAAAAGCAACACAAATTTATACCAGAATGATGGAAAGAGGAAAGTATGGAGGAGAGAAATGGCTCATACTCTGAAGTGTACCACATCATCTGTCAAACATAGTGGAGGCAATTTCATGGCATGGGTGCGTATGGCTGCCACTGGAAGCAGGGCACTAGTGTGGAAGGGTGATGTAAAGTAGCAGGATGAATTGTGAAGTATACAGGGCTCTGCTCTGCTCAGATTCAGTCAAAATGACACAAAATCGAACAGACAGCTACGGTAGCCCTGAACGTTCAAACTCAATGCACAGCTTCTGAAAACAATGCCGCAAAAGCGCACAAAACACAACGGAAATAGAATGAAATGCAGCATAAGGTCACAACAAACCCCACAAAACAGCCGTGGAAGTGACAAGCCAACAGTAACTGTCTAATACCAAACATGTACAGTATTATATGGCTCAGTTAAAACACGCATTTCTTTCTGCCTTGCCTCAGTTGTTATATCAGAAACACTTCCGTTGTGTTTGATGTGCTTTTGCAGCATTCCCTTATTTGATGGTGTTTTTGTAAGTTGCGGCCTTTCAGGGCCACCGCATACAGCACTTCACGGTGCAAATAATACTGACGCAAAGTAATCCAAGAGTTTCTCAAGGCGAAGAAATTGGATATTTTTCAATGGCCAAGCCAGTCACCTGATCCCAACCCAACAGAGCATGCTTCTCAATTATTAAATAGAAAACTGAAGGCAGAGAGACCCACAAACGAGCAGCAACTGAGTGAAGGTCTGGCAGAGCAACTCAGGAAAGAAACAGTATTTGGTGATGTTCTCGGTTTGTAGACTCACAGTTAACTTTGAGCCTCATAAAACGCTACATTTTTTTAATTTGGG
>VVHJ01010860.1:19852-36492 GCA_015107715.1 Tylochromis polylepis
TCTCTTCCCTCACATTCCTCGTTGCTTTTTGAGTGAGCTCTCTGGCGACCAATATGATAAAAGCTGTAGTTACGGGGCGGGAGCAGGGAAATTTACCATTATTTCGGAGGAGGGACTTCCTATAGCGCTGCAGTTGGATGGCAGGGAGCCGCTCGGCTGACACGTAACTAAAGTTAAAGGTGCTATGGAGGCCTCGTCGTGGACCCAACTTTTAACTTCTCTGTAAGCTTGCCCGAGTCACGTCGGAAACTCTCTGCAAGAGAGGGAGAGAGACCCACGCAGAACTCGCCCGCTTTATTTATTTTGTTGCTTTTAGAGCTAAAAAGAAGGCAGAGCCAGAGTTTGGCTGTAGGTCAGGCGAAAATCTGAGCGGCTACTTTGAAGTTGCAGAGGGGGGAAGAGGGTCGTGATTTGGATGTAGTGCTGTTAAAAAATAATAATAATAATAATAATGTGCCCGAAAGTGAGTATTAGCACCTAGCTTGTGTTTTCTGCGTGGAAATGCTCGGGGAGTGAGGGGAGGGGAGGTTTCCTCAGTTCTCACCGAGAGGAGGAAAAAAAAGTTGAGTCGGAACTTTCCAGCGGCAGAGACGGGGCTTTCGCGCACAGACGGCGGGGAGGGGTGCGGGTCCAACATGGGAAACGGGGTGTGCTCCCGGAGGCAGCGGAGGATCTTCCAGTGTCTCCTGCTGGTCACCGTGGTCTGCGGGGTGATGTACGGGGGCATGATGTCGTACGAGATGCACAAACAGCTCAAGAGGACGGAGGCGATGGCACTGAAGTATCAGCAACACCAAGAGTCGCTGTCTGCACAGCTCCAAGGTAAACACAGGGGCGGAGAGGTGATCGAATGTTTGTCCACAGCTAACACGAGCGAGGCTGAGCCGCGTGTCACGCCAGATTCCGTGAATAAAACTGCATTGTCATTGCTGTCGAGCATGCTGAAACACCCTTACATCTTTTAAAACAAACTGAAGGACTTGATATGAGACTTTACTTAACAAACTTGAGTTCGGCGTTCATTTAGCACCTTAAAAACCAAACTGAGTTTCAAAATGTTTATATAGAGTCAATTTTTAAGGTATTTAATTTAAAAAAAAGTTCCCTCTTTAACATTCCTGGCTTTAATGTAAAGACTGTGTGCTTTACTTTGTGTTGTTAATAGTCAGTTAAATATTTGGATGTCTGGCACACAGCAAAACTGAGTATTTGAACGATCTCTGCGATGTAGTTAATGATAAAGGCATTCTTTGGTATCTTTTAAGCAACCTGGAGACAAACTAATAACTTTATTAATCAGTAATAACAGCACTCATTAGCTGAGACCCCACGCAAACCACAGCTGTAAACTGAAAAGAGGCAGATTTCACTGGAACATCCTGCCACATCTGAACCAGCTGGATTAGAGTAATTATACTTAAGTAAAGCTGCAAACTACCGATAAACTGGTGATGGCCCCTGACCTTGTCATGAGAGGAGCATATTTGCCTTTAAAAAAAAATTTTTAAATCATATTTGCCTTTTAAAAAGAGTTCACTTGTTTTTCCAGAGCTGCAGTCAAAGTGAAAATAGCCCCATCACTTCCTGCAGCTGTGGTTAACGGCTACTAGAAGCTATTACAGCGCAAGCGCCTGGTTGCAGTCACTGTGTCTTAGCAGTATTCCTAGAAGTCTTACAGTTGGCAGAAGAAAGCTGGAGTCTTTGTGTGTTGTTGTTTTTTTGTTGTTGTTGGGGGTTTTTTTTATGTTTAGCCACCATGGTACATGCGGGATGTTGTGTTATCATGCTGGCATCCTTGACTCTATAAAGAGCTTCGGGTAATTGCTAATACTAAAAAGCCTTACGTTGGAGAAAACTCCTGATTACGCCCCAGTTACTTCAGAGGATCACATCAGATTAGATTTTGCCTTAAACCTTTGCCAATTCATGAGCGATAACGAGCAATTTCCCACACATTGCGGGAACTTCTAAACACTGTAACGAGATGCATACTGATACTCAAGTTCCTGCCATAAACGTGGCCTTTAAGAAAATGCACTCATCAGCACCGTTTGTTAGCTTACTTGACAGAAATCCATACATTTTCTTGTCATTTCTGATCATTTGATGATCAAAATGTTTCTGGTACATTTGAGTAAAGAGCACCCATATTAACAAAAGTGCCTAGAAACTTTTGGAGGACTGGGTGTTTCCCTAATCTGATACCAGATACAGTATACCTATTATATCTACATGGTCACAGTATAGCGTCACTCACTCTATTTCTAGTTACACCAGTATTAATGGAGCTTGGATCTATTTCCATTGAGCTGATCTGAAGAATGACTAAGGCATCAAAACTTCCTAACATAAAGCAGTTCTCTTTATCTTGAAGAGAAAACACACCCTGGACCACATGCAAATGTATGTAGACTTACAGACCTGACCGGTGAAAGATTTAGGGCAGCTTCACGGTAGGGCAAACCGGTGGGTAGTAGGTAAGAATGGCTTACTTTGTTTATTGTTGGATTAAAGGCTGGATTAAATTGTCAGGTCCTGAGTCTGAGCTGAAAGCCTGACACACTTCTTGGCTTCCTGATGTGGGCGCAAACAAACCTTGTTCTGAAAGGCCATGTAGGAGCAGGCTCTTTGCCCACTGGCTAATTTTAAACTCATGGCATAATGGCAAGGCCCGAAACCTCACGTCCTCTCAGCACAGCAGCATGTTTACGCATGCTTATATGGAGGATGCACTCAGGGTACTGCCAAACAAGATTGTTAAAATTTTGTAAACGTGGGGTGAAGTTCTTGAAGTTGGGCCTTTTAATAAAAACCTTCTGCTGCTAGTAGATTAAGATGCAATGCAGGTCTTTTAATGTGAGCGTGTTTGTGTGTCTCTATTTACTGGAAAGCAGATATAGTCCATATCTACTGATTTTCAGGACCAGACATTGACGATTTGACTTCTAGTTTTTATGCTTCAGGTGTTTCCAAATAATTGCTGGACTTGTGCCAATAAAGCCTTGCACTGCTGGCAAATCATTCAATTTATGAGTGCAACAGGAGACTGTTTACAGGTATAGACCTTGATAAATCTTCTGTAGGGTCATGACAATATGGGGTGCTGTATGAGGAATCCATTAAAAGGTTTTTAACAAAGTATACTTACAAGGCCTAGTGCTAAAAGTTCGTCATTGAGAATGCAAAAAAAAAAGAAAGAAAAAATAAGTAATTCAGGCAACGGGTACAACACGTCCAGTGAGGTCATCCATAACAGGGTCCTGCGGTGTACGCAGCATGCTCCTGAGTGCTACATTATGTAGAATTCAACTTCCTGTAGCTCAGCTCTCTCCTGCTTGTGTGCCACACCCTTAACTTTCATTGTGCATCGTTCAGCCAATCACAAAGCCACTTGATAACCACAGCTGACTATGGATTGCTGTTTTTCTGGCCGTATATTTAGAGGTTGGTTACAGCTTGAGGGGTGGGGGTGGGTGGGGGTGTGAGCCAGGCACATTGATTCCCTGTTATCCACTACAGCCACAGGCTGGCAGTCATCAGTCATTTAAAGCACTTTAAGTCTTTAACAGGCACTTTGTGGTTATGCCTGCGCACTGACAAATGTGTCACTGTGATTTAACACTCGGCCCTGTTTCCAAACAAGTTGGGACGGCGTGTAAAAGCATCAGTAGAAACAGAAAGCAGTTATTTACTAATCACTTGCATCCTGTATTTAATTTAGATAAGTGCAAATGAGAGCTCATGAAATGTTTAAAATTTGAAATTTAATGTTTGTTTTGTGCTCATTTTTTATGAGCGGGAGCTTCGATGGCACTGACACGTTTCAAGAAATTACGTGTTTGTTGCAACATGCCTTCTTTTAACAACACGTTGTGAGCATTTGGGAGCTGAGAAGCTGCAGTTTTGAAACCAAAATGTTTCAACATTGCATTTTAGCTGATCTACAGTTTGAGGCCTTGATGGTGACAGTGGGTGACATGTCTGGACTTCAGGCAGGCCAGTGCAATATTTAGCTCTTTGGCTTTTGATATTGTAAATTTGCAGCTGATTGAGGCCCTGTATATACTGTGTACACACTTTACTCTATTTACAAGAAGTTCAAGAACGTTAATGTGAACTGTACCTATTTTACATCCTTTCAATGTTACCTGTAGACTCAAAAAAACAAACTTGTGATCTTGTGATGGAAAAAAAAATTGTGTGTGGGGTAAATACACAAACATCATGTTTCTTTGACCTGATATCACTTCCTGGATCAGGTCATGTGTCTCACAGTCTTTCCGAGTTCCTGCCCCGTGCAAGGCCTGACCTGATTGTAAGGAGGACTGACTTGTGAAATAGGTTACCTGTCAAAAACATTAGTCCTTGACGTGTGCAAAACTCGGTAGAAGACAAATAGTTCCAGCATACATAAAATATTCAATCAACACTTTTTGCATTCTTGGGGATATACATCTGTATTGAACTTAACTCCTAAACCTAATTTAGGTTGTGTTTGTATGTCTGGTATGTGTGAGAGTTTGTATGTGTACACAATGGAAGTAGGAATGTGAACAAACAAATACGCCACAGGAAAAAAAAAATCCTGGCCCACATTTCCTTTTCAACACCGTGAGCCAGATCTAACTGATCTTATCCTCGCCACATCTAAACCAGTAGGCCAATAAATGTCACCACCATAGTAGGCTCCCTTGTTCTTCATCTAGACTCAAACCACACTGTTTCATCGCAAAGAGATGCCCTGATCTGATGTTTGGATCAGATATCGGATTGATCATAAGTCAAAAAGCTGTATCCATGATAGTGGCCTGAACTGTGGGATCAGTGCATTCAGTTCTACGTTGTTCTCCGTTTACTACGCCACGTGCCACCAACACTGCCAACAGCAGAGCTAATGTAGCATGGAGACAGCTAACAGCAAGACAGTCAACAGTCTGTGGCCATTTCACACTTGTAGTACACACCAGCAGCTCTTTGTATGTTTGCATTATTGGTTGATATTGGCTTTTTTCTTTATCAACATTTAAAACGGCTGACAAATGAAAATTTAAAAAAGTAAAGAAGGGATGGAAGAAACACCCTTTTACCATATTTTAAACATAGATTGTTGCATAGTTTGCCCACCAATGTTTGTAACACCACAAACGCAGCAAGTCAGGCAGAGTGTGAATGAGTACTTAAATACCTACACATAAGAAATGTTACGGAAATCTATTAAAATATTGGCTGATAAAAGTATCAGCTGATATGTCCTCATAAGGTTTTTGTTTTTTGTTTTTTAAATCGCCAAATATCGATATCAGTCTTTTCAAAAAGTCTTTTTTGGTTGGGTTCCAGTAGGTTTTTTTTTTCTTTTTTTTTTTTTTAAATATCAGTTTCTTGCTCTTGTGTTAATTAGATTAGCATTTTACTTTACCTGTGTGATATATGCTATCTTCAGAGCTGAAATGATATTGGCTGTTTTCTCATATATCTGTATCAGCATTTATAACTACCAATAAATGAAAATTCAAGTAAAAAAAGATATGGGAGAAAGACCCTTATCTGATTTTTTTAATTTTTTAATTTTTTATTTTTTTTTATTTTTATATCGCCAAGTATCAGTATTAGTCTGTCAGGTTCTAGCTGTTTCTATCAGCTTTATTCTACAAACTGAGAGCAGGGATAGTATGACTGTAAACGACAGCAATATGCGAGACACTTTGAAAACTTTGGACACTTTGGAAACTTTTTTTAGGCAAGTTGTGGGAAGAATTTTCAGTAGATCTTACTATAATGATAATTGCGTATGTATGTCTATTCCCCAACTCCTCCTAGACGTGTTAATCACTCTGGATGAAACGTACTCTATAAACTGTCTGAGAGTAGCAGGTTTGCTAACTTTTGGAAATGATTTTTCTAACATTTTTATTTTTATAACACTCAAATGCCTACAAATAATACATATTATGTGTTGTAGCTGATCCCAAAACAAACAGGACGTTACGTGGATGTTACGTGTACGTTTTTTTGGTTTTTTTGGTGAATAAATTTTGCTAAACATTTTGTGCAGTGGCACTTTGGGGTAACTGGAATGTGTTGTCATGCATATCTGTGAATGAGTGTAATTGAGTACTTTGTCTTATACATTGAATTTGTAGCCTGCAAAGAATGAATATACATATTTCTTATTCATTTGTTTGGTGTTTCTGAACAGCTGTTTTTTGCCACCTGACTATATACAGTGACATAAAGAAGATAGATATGTCTGTGCTTTAATACATGAGTAAAAAAAAAACAGTACTAGATCTTGGCATCTGAATGTTGTAGCCTTTATAATTTGTAGTAATTATTAAAAATGAAAAGTCCTCTCTTTGATCTAAACCTGTTGCTTGTATATGTATATGCGCATGCTAAGTGAAGGGCCCACGATAGCAGTGCAGTCTGTAGATGCTACACAGAGCTTTGCAGGGTTCCCTCTACATGTTGTAATTGTGAGCTGCTACCACTTAGAGTATTAAAAAATGTGGAACAGCCAGTTATGTGGCCTGCTCTGGTTTTTATTCATGTTGTTTCTTATTCTTTAGCTTCCCCCGTGGCATAGAGGACAGAAGTCATATTATACAAAGAAGTTCTTTGTAGTGGATCCAGGTTTTAAAAAGCAATGAAAACTCTCTATTGTGCTATCTTTGCTTTCCTTGTATGCTTTTATGACATTTGGTCTTTGACTTTTGACAGCTGAAATTATTATTTATTTATTTATTTATATGCTTGACTTACAGCACTATTTGTTTTTAGGCAGCTATGGTTCAGGCCTATATGATACTCATTGCTTCTTTAAATGTAAATTTATCTGCACATTGTTCGATCTCTCTTCTATTACAGTAGATGATATTTTGCCAGTAGATATAAGGCACTTTTCATCCCCTGACAATACGTGTATGTAGTCAGTCTGTTTTGAAATCTTTTCTCTGTGCTGTTTCAGTAAAATTAACAGTTGTTTGAGATCTATTAGCTCTGAATCAAGCACAAACAATTTAGTTTCTCTCATGATGGGAAACCACGTATAAATGCAAACCACAACATCACCCATTATGGCCCAGGCTCTACAGGGAATCGGTACAGTGCTATAAATTAAGTTTTAGACTCCAGTTCTTTGGAGCTCTAGCCCAGCCCAGTTGGCCCTCAGTGACAGTGTAGCCTAGCTGAGCTCATCTAAGAAAAACATAGCCTCATCTTTGGCACTGCTGAGGAGGTTCAACGCCTCAGAGGAGCAAAATAAAATCCAATCTGGTGAGGTTTTAGACAACCACCTGATCAGGCTTTGATGAAAGAAGCTTTGGGAAAGGTTGTTCACTTCCATTTTACTGCTATTAAGCGTTATATGCTACTTATTCAGAACCGATCACGGCAGCATTACAATGTGCAAGTCGCATCTTAAACTTATTATATTCTAAAATCCGATGAGGAAAGGCCAGAGAGAGTCTGTTGGGAAACAGATGGGATTACTTTAACTTCTGCATGCAAAACAAGAAAAACAAGAAGAAGAAAAAAAACAGCAAGTGGTGCAGCATGAACTGTCTGTCTAAACAGAATCAAAGGAGCACACTGTACAGAATCATAAAAGATATTTTCTATCTATGCATAAAAAGGGAGTGACATAAAAAAATGTTCTCACAACGCATCATGGAGAAAGTGGAAATAGCCACTTTAAAGCGACAATGGGGGTAAAGAAGTGGTGAGCTGAATTGTATGAGTGACTTTTGTTGTCATTACTTTGGCTTTTCATATGATAGAAGCAGGTTTTTGTCCTCTTGATAGTTAGGTAGCTTTATTTACACTAGCACAGGTCTGTTAGAATCAGTTTCTCTAACTATCTCAGTTTTCCCATTTCTTTGAGCTTCATTTCACTCTTTTGTTAATTTCCTGTCCCTTCTTCTTTTACCCCTATCCTTCTGTCTTTTTTGCTGCCCTCATGATATTAAAACTAAATATAGATGTAGCGAACAGTTATCTTGGAATCTGTTGAGGTGGCACTCAGAGGGAAGAATAGCCACATCATCAGTTTCACTGCCCAGCCCCCAGTGGAAAGGAATAAGTGAAGACTCAATGTTCAGAGTCCTTGTTTTAACAGTTAAATCACAGGCTGCCTGAAGACCAGAACAAATTAATAGAGGCGCAGTCGGATTCCAGCGTGAGACGCTGTCCAGTTGTCAGTAGCTTCCTACTGAAATGTGTTAAATAGATGTAATGCATTTAGTGAACAAATAAACTGAGCTTAATGGCACAAAGTGCATATGGAGATATTGTTGTCATGTGTCCAAGTTAGAAAATGCCCTCATGAGTTGCCTCAAGAGCTGACCAAAATTGACTTGCAAAAAATAAACCTGACATTTCTCAATATGTTGCACTGCTAACAGTGATCGGGGAACACTTATGCTGCTTTATTCACAGTAGGGTTGCTTTTTGTTTCTCTGGTTTAGAAAAGATGAAGGATCATGAAATGGGGAGGAATAAGGAGATTATGGAGAGTTTAGAGGATAGCCGGAGAGATTAGAAGTGAATCTAAACAGGCACTCAAGCTTTTATGGCTAATAGGACTATTCTTTTCATATTCTTTCAACAAATCCAGCTGAGGTCAGAAGTTTACATACAATTATCACCGACATGAATGCCATGGTAATTTGGGGCTTTTAATGATTTCCTTCAACAACAACAAAAAAACAAGTGTGACTTCATTTTGGATTTTCTCTAATCCACACAGTGTCAAAATTATACATACAGTCTTAAATATATAGATATACTCACTTAAAGTGGTGCTGAAGGTTCTACAATATATTTGCCAAGGCCAAGAGCTAACTCCTCAGTAGTGATCATGATTGACTACAACTGGTATTTTCTCTTTGCAGCATAGAAAGGAATTGTTTGGCACATTATTGGACTGACCAGTATTCAGAACAATAGGAAAGTCCAAAGAACTCAGTGAAGCTCTAAAAAGGAGAGTGGTAGAAACAACCCAGGAACCAGCAAGGCTCAAGCCTGCCATGAACTGGAAATTGCCAAATCGCCATGGACTGAGAGCATGGTAACAAATAAAGAAGCACCTGCTGAGAAAAGTTTTATGATCAGACAAGACAAAGACCTAAGAACGCTGTATCAGCTTTCAAGCATGGTGGTGGTAGCATCATGCTCTGGGGCTGTTTTGCTCCCCAGTGGTACTTGTACTTTGCACAAAGTGGATGGAATAATGAGGAAGGAGGACAATATCCAAGTTCTTCAGCTTCACCTCAGATCAACAGCTAGAAAGTTGAAACTTGGAGAGAATGTCATGTTCCAACAGGACAATCATCCCAAACATACATCAAAACTGGTTTTGTAATGGATAAAGCAGGCTTCAATTAAGCTTCTACAATGGCCTTCCCAAAGCCCCAACCTCAATGTTATTTGTCGACTACGCTTAAAAACCCTGAAATGTAATTAGTTTAAATTAACTCTGACAATTCTGCTAAGATGAGTGGTCAAATATCCAGACAGGATTATGCCAGAAGCTTGTTCATGGCTACCAAAAGTATCTGGTTGAGGAGCAACTTGCTAAGTGACATTAGTGGGGATGTGTGTATATCTATTTCAGTCCATAAGTAGTTAAAGATCTGTGCTGTGTACCACCCTGGAAAAAGAACAGTTCAAAGAAATCACTAAAAGACTAAAATTATCATGACATTCATGCCCATGAATGAACTGTATGCTCAGTATATTTGCATACTCTGTCCTTAGCACCTTAGCAGCAATATAATGACAGGCTGTATCTAGTCAAAAATTTACCCAGAATACTTAGCTCCTGCAATGACCTACTTCCCCATGCTTTGAATATTGCTTTATGTAGATGGTAGCAATCTACTTTGCTAAGAAAATTGCCAAAAGGATCTTCACTTCACTTCACTTGAGGTTGTTTTTGCAGTCTGTGTTGGTATTGGAGCTTTCTGTTTGGTTTGCTGGTCCAAATAGATGTCAAAGCACTCACTAATCCATCCCTTAATGCATCCCCTCTCATCCCCTCAATGTATCCTGTATCCAGTGGTGTATGAGCATCGCTCCAGGCTGGAGAAGAGTCTTCAGAAGGAGAGGTTAGAGCACAAAAAGGCCAAAGAAGGTGAGAAAAGTAGCATGTACACTCAGTTCTGACTTGAGGAATTTTTCCGTATGGAGGAGTTTTTGATAGAGCAAATATTAGACTGCAATAGAGTCCGTTTTTAAAATGACATAGTTATTGAGTTTAAATTTAAGAAAAAGTTTCTGCAAAATAGTGCGTGTAAATAAATTGTAATCTAAAGTGTAAATTTGGTTTAAATTGGCTTCTTTTCTGTTGTTTTTCTTTTTTAGATTATCTGGTTTATAAGCTCGAAGCGCAGCAGTCAATGAACAAGGAGAAGGTGTCGTTTGTGCATCACATTGTTACCATTTCATTTGTTACTCAGTAAATACATCTGGCTTCTTTATTTTGTCTGCTTGTGAGATATCGGTGCAGAACTTGTGTGTAAACAGTTATCTCTTTTTTTTTGTTTTTTTGTAAAATCCTCAAACAGCAAGACTCAAACAGCAGATACAACTCTTTACAAGTCCAACATCAGATGTTAAAGGTATGGCCCGTCAGAAGCGCAACACACACATAGATACACTCACTTACCCTCTAGTTTTCTTCTTGCTTTTAATGCTGACATCCTCATAGTTAACTTTTCTTCCTGTCACCTAAACAGACAGATTCTCCCTGGCCTCTGTGCCTTTTTTGTAATTTGTAATGTTAAGTTTGTGGGAGACTCTATAGTAACAAGAGCTTTCCTTCAGAATCAGCACGAGGACCTGAAGAGGCAGTATTATGATCTGCACGAGCAGCACCAAGTCCAGGGTGATGATCACAGCCGGCTGCTGGGTGAACACAAGGAGCGCTACGATAAACTTCAGAAGGCCAAAGAGATGGAAATCTCCCAGCTCAAAGGTAGTGACTGCAAACAAACACTGAATGAAACAATGCAAATATGAGTGTAACAAAATTATTAGAGCGTTGCATTTTCTTTTAGCTTTTATTATTAGCTCATCCGGCTGACGAACCGATGAGCTAATGCTGCAGCGGGGCGTCTGCTGTTTTTCCTGTCCAGCCCTCCACCTGCGGTTTACATAAATCGCCAATGCTCCTCCTGGATAATTGGCCAGATTTGAGTAGAATGTGTGATCATTTTCACTGCATAAATTCCATGCACATCCTATAATTTCACCAAATTCTTACTGTGACATACCGAACCATATTCAGTATTTAGCAAAGTCTTTAACATCAGATTCTTTATGTTGATAAATGCGCAGAATGATAAAGAACGTTTATGAATTTGGCTTCCACATTAGCAGGCCGTGGTTTGGGCATCCTTATCACCATAGTGCTAACATCAGTTATATGGTCAAATGCTACGACCTGCTGTTCACATATTTTCATGCTTGTTATGGTGACCCATGTAGTCACACTGTACTCCTGAACTCAAACGCTTTAATGTGCTGGTGAACAAGAGCCATCTCTCCTGGATCTGACCATTTTTCAGCCTTCTTGACTTTTCACTGGACTTTAATTCTCGTTAGTTTGTAAAATTTTACTGTAAAATTGATCTTTTCTAGCTCGAGAAATGACATCATGTCTCTGAGCTACAGAGATGAGGACGGGGGAATAGGATACGACTAACAGAGATGCAAAAGAGAAAAATTTTTATTGCAGAGAAACAATCCGCAGGGGAACAAGTGGAACCACAAAAAATAGCAATGAAAGGGTCCACATTTATCTGGGTCCCTGAACCTTACACGTGTTCATGAAGAAGTCAGTCTAAAACCTGTGTGGTTTATAGCAGGAATAAAACATCTGGCTCAGATTGCAAGAAGAGCCATGAAATCTGTCACATTGGTCCATTAATATATTTTTGACAACTGTATGAGTTGCAACCTATCGCAGGGTGTAGTTTAAGACTGAGGACAGCTTTATCCCACCGTTGATCCGTCAACATTATTCCAAGCTCGCGCGCTCCGGCAGTTTTGTCTGGTATCCAGCGCCGTCAGCGTGTCATATATTTTGAACATAAGTGCTTTTTTTTTCCACTTTTACTCTGTCTCCATCTCCTGACTTAATAACACACTGCATGTGAAATTACTTTTATTTTCACATTTCTGGACTGCAAAATGGTTTTGTCATATTTTACAGTTTACAGTCAAATGGTGTGAAAACAAACATGGATTTCCTTTGCCGTACTTTTATAAAATATTCAAATGTTTGTAGTATGGAGTACAAGGACAGAAAAGTAAGAGTTAATATGACTGGTTGTAATATTGCAAAAAATTATTGCAGGAGAAGAAGTTGTTTGACGTGTGTTTGTTTGTTTTTTCCTTCTCTTTATTTCTGATTTGTTGCGGTGGCAGAGAGTGTTGTTAACCTAAGAGAGGAAAATAAACAACTGAGGAAAGCCCATCACGACATTCACATGCAGTTACAGGACGCCCAGGTGAGAAAAGACTCTGGAGATTTCTTTCTTTTTCTTCATCCTATATGTCTGCACAGATGCTTTTTTTTTTTTTCTTTCTTTTCATAATTGTGAATGTCTCCTTGCATCACTTTTGGTGGATTTTCTTGTTCAGATCCACCATCAGGACCTGAAGGCAGCCCACAATCAGCTCGCACTGACTCTGGAAGACCACAAGAGTGCGCTGGCTGCAGCGCAGGTAAGGTTTCAGCCTCCTCATTTACTGCAGTCACTGAGTACAGCAGCTGACTGATGCCAGAGGCAGGGGGGTTTTTTGTTTTGTTTTTTGGCAAATTTATACTTGTGTTTCTCCTTGAGAGTGACCTCTGAATTGCCTGAACAGTTTACTGAATACACAAAGCTCTGCTAATAGATACTCACTTTCATTTCTCTCAATTCCCCCACCTCTCTCTCTCTCTCTCTCTCTCTCTCTCTCTCTCTCTCTCTCTCTCTCTCTCTCCCCGCTCTCTCTTTCTCACCCTCACACACACAGCTACATTTTTATATGAACAGTGCAGGAGTTTAGTGTTGTGCTTCTTGCGCTCTTGAACATGCGATCCTAATGCCTGTGCGCGCGTGAACAATGAATGCATTAGGGGCTTTGTCAGGCCTTGTGATTACTGAAAAGGGTATTGTGTGTACGTGTGTGTCAAATGCTGATTCGGCTTATTTTCAAGGGACTCCTAAAGCCTCCCAGAGGGTCCTTTTAGTCCAAGTTAAACTTTAACTGTTTTGTGCCAAGAAACGAGACGAACGAGCTGGAGATTAAGCATTGTTATAGACATTTTAAAGACATTTGGTGCTTTTCTAATTTAATTGCTATAGTTGTTTAATTAGAAGGCACCAAATGCTGTATACAGCAGCTTCAGTCTGGGCCAAGCAAGCTGTGCCCTTTGGTTTAATGTGGATTTCAAACGCTGTATCTCACACATTCTGTGGCGTTACAGTGAGAGATGTTTCTTTTTATAGGTCACAGAGTGGAGCAGCGGTGGGAAACACCAATCACATAAATAAACTACACTCATGCAACTGGATAAAGCTTCACTGGCTTACTGGCTTTGAATCCACAAAATGCAGAAAGCAACATACTACGATAACTCTGGACTTTTTGGAGGTTACACCTACCCCAAACCAGACTCTTACAACTATGGGCCCGCACACCAGTCCTATTCTACTTCAAACATAGACAGCGACTACCAGGGCTCAGTGTGTCCCATTCAGACAGCTGCAGTCCGGCCACCAGCCCTCAAAGACAGTGACCTGAACGGAGACTGCATGCGACAAAGCAGCAGTCAAAATAACAGCAACAGCCAAGCGACTAGTATTTCAGAGCAGCAGGCTCCTCCACTGTCTGCATCGTCCCCTAGCTCCAACAGCTCTGCATCCCAGAAGAAGAAATCCCCATCCAGCAGCGCTTCCAGCAGCGCCACACCGGCCCTCACCAAGCAGATATTCCCCTGGATGAAGGAGACCCGACAGAACTCAAAACAGAAGAACTCAAACAACTGCGCCACTGCAGGTAGTGATCATGATGGTGACGTGTATGTGTAGTGTCTGTGTATGTTGTGTGAGCGTGTAGAGGTGTGTTTGGGTAGGGAGGAGATGAGGGTGGGGAGTTACTTGGTCTTGATGTGCATGGAATTTATGAATTATTCCTCACATTGTTCAAAAGACCCTAAGATGATTCTGTGGTTCCTTCACAGGTGGTGAAGTGAGTGATGAGAAAAGCCCACCGGGACCAGCGTCCAAACGGGTCAGAACTGCTTACACCAGCGCGCAACTTGTGGAGCTGGAGAAGGAGTTTCACTTTAACCGCTATCTTTGTCGTCCTCGGAGGGTGGAAATGGCAAATCTGTTGAATCTCACCGAACGCCAAATAAAGATCTGGTTTCAAAACAGGAGGATGAAATACAAAAAGGACCAGAAGTCTAAAGGGCTGGCGCACTCCCCCCTGGGACATTCCCCGGATAGAAGCCCGCCGCTGAGTGGCCCAAATCACATTGGATACTCTGGCCAGCTCCAAAATGTGAACAGCCTCAGCTATGACGCACCCTCACCCCCGTCCTTTGCCAAACCCCAGCAAAATATGTACGGCTTGGCCGCGTACACGGCACCCTTGGGTGGCTGCATCCCACAACAAAAGAGATACCCGGGCTCCGAGTACGAACACCACGGCATGCAGAGCAACGGCAGCTTTGCCAACGCCAATTTGCAAAGCAGCCCCGTTTACGTGGGTGGGAATTTTGTTGATTCCATGCCAGCCTCGGGCCCCATGTTCAACCTCGGCCATCTTCCCCACCCCTCATCCACCAGTGTGGACTACAGCTGTGCCGCTCAGATCCCAGGAAACCACCACCATGGACCCTGTGATCCCCACCCCACGTACACAGACCTCACCTCTCACCAAGCGTCTCAGGGAAGGATTCAGGAAGCGCCTAAACTGACGCATTTGTAATAAGTGGTTTCGCGCGCGCGCGCGTGCGCGCGCGTGTATGTGTGTGCGTGTGTGCGTGTGTGTGTGTGTCAAGATTATGTTGCGCTCTTTTTTTATTACCTCACTAGTCTAATAACTACACTCCAAGCGAGTCGTGTGTATTATTACAGTATTATTGATATTACTATTAATGCTATTGTGTAATTATTTTCTAAATAATACAGCTTTGTCCATTTCTCTTGAATATTTGGGGATGCGGAGAAACAGACTAGCCCGGTTGTCAGTAGTTTTCCTTTTGTTCTTGTTTTTTCTCAAGTGCAATGCGCAATTTTGTTTTTCTTTTTGACTGAGTATTTCATGCCATTACTTGAAGGTAAGTCTTGTAGATCACAAAAATAGAAGCGCATCCTTAGCGAGAAGGATTTTTTTAGGGAAGTTTTTCGTCTGTTTCTTAGGCTCTCATTTCCCCGCGCACACCCCAATTTATTTATTGTTTTGTAATTTGTTTTTTTAATTTGCATAATCTTTTGTACTAGCATATAGCCTATTTATTATTTAATTACTTTTGTATTGCACATTATTTATCGTTTATATGCGAGTATTTATACGTGTGGAGTTTGTTGTAAGATTGGACAGATCAGTGCACTTGGAAGTGTGGGCAAAACAGGGTTTGGAAAATGCTATGACTCGCAATGTGTTGTTGGTAAAAAAAAAAAAAAAGAAGAAGAACATTTCTAATTGTAAATCTGGGACAAATGGGACATTTTATAGTGTATAAACATCACTATATGTCCATGGTTATTCTTGTGTCAAATCTTAAGCAAAACGTAGACTATCGAAGTATCAAATATTATACACACCAGCATGTCATTTTGTGTAGTCCATTGCTATTTTTTATTTGTCTTCCATTGTTATTCCATTCAGTTGGATATCCATAAATTTATGAAACCCTAATGATATTGAAATGTTATATTTTATTGTGTTCAACATTTTGTAAATAAAGTGCTTAAACTTCGGTTTTTTATTGCATTTTGTTGATTTTCTTTTCTTTTTTTCCCCTCCTTCTTTCTTTTGCAACAAACCCTGCAGCAGGAACTCTGGTTACCCTGCAGCTTCTCATTATTTTTAATTTCTCATTCAGCTGCTGCTGCTGCTGCCAGTGAATCTGTCAGGTAACAGTGCCGAGGAGGCGTATTGACTCACAGCTTTACTGTACAGCCTAAACGGGGAGAGACAATCAATAATTAGACACCAGGATATCTAAAACTCATCAGACGGCTCTATGCTTCCAATGCAAAGTGCATTTCAGCGGAATAAAAGGCTCTGGAGGTTATTGATGTTTTATTGGTATGAGGGAAGTGAGTCTATGGGCTTATTGCATCTTCCACATGTCACTTATCGTTTTTTTTTTGTTTTATTTTTTTTAGAGTCGGCCACATGATTAGCCTCCTGCTTGCTGAGACAAGAAAATAAGCTCAAAAGACCAAAGTCTAATCACTGACTGTCTAATTGACTGGTGCACAGCGAGAATGAGCTTCAGAATAAGCTCCTACAAAATTCACTATATATATATATATATATATATATATATATATATATATATATATATATATATATATATATATATATTTCACTGGTGACAAAACAGAAAAATACACGGTGATTCCTTGACACAGGAC
>VVHJ01010869.1:5811-30940 GCA_015107715.1 Tylochromis polylepis
AAAGGGGAAAAGACCCCCCCCCCCCCCCAAAAAAGAGGTTTACCCTGATTATAAAGATGAAATCAGAACCAGTATAGTGCTTGAATTTATATGCCATTATAAAGCATCCCAGCTGACCACTTTTACTGTTATTCTTACAGATGTATTGATTAATATCAGTAACTACGTATAAGAAGGATTTTTAAAAATTTTTTCCCACTTAATTTGAACAGGCAGATGGAACAACTACAAAATCAGAAATCTGCCCACATGACCGGACTTAGTTTTATAGGATTAGTTTCTTACATAAATCAGTGTTTAAAAGCCCGTTCCAGCAATACTAAATACCTTTGCGGGTCTATAAGCATTTATGAAAAAATTTACATTAGGAAACAATATTGACCCTCTATACCTGTGTTTAGCAGTAAGCATGACACATCTATATATGTATAATACAGGAATATATTCATTTTCATGTTATTTGCTCAACACAAACATCACTGCTTAAGTAAATGAAAAGCTAATAAACAAACTTGTTAAAACATTCTTAATATGCTAATTATTCTTCAGTTTATTGTATGGAAACAATGCTGCATTAATCTGTCATTTTAGCAGAAATTCAGTGGCAATATGAACATAGGGGTCTAATATTGTTTTTATACCTTTAAAATTGAGAATCGAACTATCTAGTAAATATGGTCAATGGACCTGTTTGTTAGTATTACTGCACAATGGTTATTTACTTTAAAAACCCAGGAAAGTGCATTGTTTATAATACAAAAAGACTATGCATTATGTCAATGCATCTATGAAAGGCATGGATTACACACAATCTGAGCTTTGCTATATTGGCGTGATCTTTTTATCCTGCTCTGACCTTATTAAATCCTTAATGCTTTAACATAACGAATCAAAATCCGCTTAATATAGACAGCCAAATTAACATATGTTAATAGCAACATGCTGACTAACTGGCTGCAAAAACGTCATAATCAGTTAACACTTTTCTCCTGCTAACGTCAAATGACATGCGAGGCAAACCTGACTCAACATGTGATCACAAGACAAGACATTCAAAGTATAATATCAGGTCACAACTGTAACAGAGCTGTTATTGTTTTATCAGAAAGTGAGAACTATAAAAGGACAATGACGGGCTGAGCAAGCAAATTCATGACATAGTCTACTGGCACGTTTAGAAAAACCTCAACAATGGTATCTTTATAGGACTGCTAGACCACAAGGCAGCTCCTCAACTATGAAAAATAAAATGAAAAAAATTAGAGAGATTGTGCCTTCATATAATAGCAGCAATTATGATGTTGATGGCATTTACATGACGCCTACCAATAATGTAAACACATTAAACCTGATAATTATAAAATACTATTTTGTATGATGTCTATTGTGTCATGATTTTAATACCCTGCAAAAAATACAAGAGTTCTGTTTATTAGACCGTTACTGTGAAAGCTGACAACAGGAAATGCATTTCATTGCACACATGTTATTATATAAACAAAGATCACACAGCAAGTGTGTGATATAGGAAAACTGTACCTGGAAGCCAGGGAAATGATAACCTCACAAGCCTACAAGGTAAATGTGGTAAATGGACTGGTTTTTACATAGCGCTTTTCTACTCCAACTGAGCACTCAAAGCACTTTACACAACTTGCCTCATTCACCCAATCACACAAGCACTTTTTTCTATGCTATTCCTATGTAAGTGCTTTCTATCTAACATTCACACAGATTCATACTCTGATGGATGTATCAGAGAGCGAGTTGGGGTTAGTATCTTGCCCAGGGATATTTGGCATGCAGACTGGAGAAGATGAGGATCGAACCACCAACCTTCCAATCAGTATGTGACCTGCTCTACATCCTGAGCTACAGCCACCCCAAGTATATAAATAAACAATCTAAAAAAGATTAAAATAACATATGCCTTAGGTGCTCCTACCTCTTTGAGCTGTTGTAGCTCCAGTTTGAGAGATTCATGCTCTTCTTCCAGCTGCGTGTGTTTCATCTTGAGGGCAGCACTTTCCTCCAGCACCACCAGACCGTAGCGGGCTGCCTGTAGCTTTTCCTCTGTGGCCTCTTGAAGTTCCAGAGTCAGCCGCATCACCTCAGCCTTCAAATCCCTGCTCCCCATCTCCGCTTCCTCTTCCCCCTCAGCCACTGCACATGCTGGGTCTGCATCTGCCTCCAGCATCCTTACTTGGTCTCCTGCTTTTCTGCCAATGTTTTACTGAGACAACTGCCTCCTTCACGCCTCTGTTCTCATTACGCCACGCCACTAAGGCAAAAGACAAAGAAAGTGGTTACATAAAATACTTAGGCGATAGAGGTTTTTGCATTAATTGTAGTGTGACACTAATGGAGTAAACTGTAAGGTTTAACTTTGGGATTAGTTTAATGGGATAAAGGTTTTACTAAAGCTTTAAAGACCAGGAGAAAAATCCAAACGATTAAATGAAGATAAAGTGCTGAAAGGGCTGCTTTATCAGGTAGTGTGCTTTCTGATTATTTTTTTTTTTGCATGATTGTCACACTTAAATGTTTCAGATCATCAATTTCTAATATTGAGAAAGATAACCCAAAGAAAAAGAAAATGCAGTTTGTTAATGCTGATTTCATTTAGTAAGGGAAAAGCTCCTGGCCCTATGTGTAATGGTAACGGCCCCTTTTGGTAAATCATGAATTAACTGATTAATCAGTCTTGCCTTGTTGCATAAAATAATCACTTGAATAGAACATGTCTGACAAAGAGAATTAGGAAAAGAGATCTGGTGAACCTTCCCCCAGGAGTGGGCATCCTACCAAAATTACTCCAAGACCGAATCAAGAACAACATTTGAAGAACAGCAGGTCTCGCTTGCCTCCATTTGGGGGGGCGCAGTTTTCAACAATAAGAAAGAGGCTGGCATCCATGGGAGGGTTCCAAGATGAAAAACCATCACTGACTAAAAAGAACGCAAAGGCTCATCTTGAATTTGATCAAACCATGAATTCTGCTTCCTACCACAAAATTCTGAAGGAGGCTATCTGACCATTTGTTCATAATGGTCCATTTCAGTATGGGTTAGGAAAAATAAAATGAAGGTTTTTGAGTGGCCAAAGTCTAGTCTTATATCTGATTGAGATGCTTTGGCATAACCTTAAACAGGCTGCTCATGCTTGAAAATCACTCATTGTGAGTGAATTAAACCATTTCTGCAAAGAAGAGTGGCCCAAAGTTCCTCCACAATGATGTGAAAAACTCATTGCCAGTTACTGCAAATGCCTGATTGCAGTTCTTGCTGCCAAGTGTGACACAACCAGTTATTAGGCTTAGGGGGCAATTACTTTTTCACACTGGGACAGATAGGTTTGGATAGCTTTTCATAGCTTTTGATCCTTAATAAGCTAAATCATCATTTAAAAACTCCACTTTGCATTTGCTCAGGTTTTTTTTGTCTAATACTAAAATGTGTTTGATCTGAAACATAAGTCTGACAAATATGCAAAAACATAAATCAAGAAACCGTTTTTCACCGTATAAGAAATGATTTAGGTGATTATGATTTTAAACAAACAAATTGATTACTGATGTTTCCTCACATCCCCATAATTAACAAAAACAGGCTGCCAATTATTAAACTTAAATGCAAGGGGATGCTGATGCTATGCGAGTCGCATCGCCCAGTCTTCATCTTTCACACTACGCAAATAACTGTTAAACGTTTGAAACAGCTGCTACACGACCAAGGCGCGGAAACAGCATGTGTTTACTTCGACCAGCCTGGGTGGGGCAGATTCCCCCCATTTCCTCGTGTCCTCTTGTCTGACCGAAGATGGAAACACCGGCCGCTGGTCGTCCCGTGCCAAAGGATGTAGCTGCGAGTTAGTCATGAAACAGGCATCTGCTTCCTCTACGCCACGAACCAGTTCTCCGTGAACATACACTAACAGCTTGCAATTTAGAATATTCGCTGTTTCAAAGTAAGAGGATATTAATCAGATAAAAACCATATTGACAGCAGTCGAAGACCACAGTGGAGTAAAGTGGAAATATGACACGACCAGAGACAGCTAGCAGCACCAGCTTTAATCTAACGCTGATGCAGATAATAAAACAGACTTTAGCTAGCTAGATAGCTTCTTAGCTTTGCGATTGCACCTACCTACATAGCCTTAACCGAAAGGACGCCATCAGTCTAAATGATTAACTAACTAACGGGGTTGAAACACTGTCGTAACAAGAGCCGGATCCTATCGGGCAAGCTAATTAGCCGGACAGCCATCATTAGCCTACCTACATACTCACCCTATGGCTTTATCCCAAAGATGGCACTCGGTGGCTGCTCGCAAACGTTAGCCTTGCACCTCCTTCAGGACCTGTCTCTCTTAAAAGCAACGGTTGCTAATCACGAAACAACAGCCAGGGGTACCAAAGCAGCAGTTTCCCTTCCTCCCACCAGTTCCTCCTCCCGTTTCTCGGCGAGGTCGAGTGTCAAACGCGCGCCGAAACCGCCAAGGCACGAGGACCCCCTCTAGCTTAGCAACGAGGCAATACAACCCCACGAAGAACGGACCTTATTTTGATTATATGGCTAGTTTTGGCCGGTTGTTTCTAACGGGCCGTATGAGTTATACATTAAACCCTGGAATAAAATACATTTAAAAAATGTCTATAAAGAAAGAAAGAAAAATCAGTGAGTGAACACACTTCCGCTCGTACAGTTCTTGCCTTCCGCTTTTCTTCCGGATGTGCACATTGTGGCTGTTTGGAGCGGTGTGTCCGCGCCAGTCAGTTGCAGTTTTACACAATGAAGGTCATTACTTGGAACATAAACGGCATCAGGGCTTTCAGAGGCGGCATAAAAAAGGCTCTTGATTCCCTGGACGCAGATGTTATCTGTATTCAGGAGACAAAAGTGACGCGTAAGTGATTAGCAATAGCTGGTTTGAAAACGCGGGAGCTGTCATCGTGCATGGCGCCACAGTTAAAATGAAACTATATGAAAATAAAAGCGTTAACCCCTAATTTCTCCTCCACAGGAGACTTGCTAGATGAAAGGACTGCTATTGTTGACGGCTACAACTCCTATTTCAGCTACAGCCGAGTGCGCAGTGGCTATTCAGGTTCAATACAAAGTTATAACAATTCATTTTGCGTCCGTGAGCCTTGCAAGTGTTGTTTTTTTTTCGTGCATTGTCATCCAGTTATGTTAAGGGTCCACATTCAAGAAAGTGCAATCTTCTAAAAATGAAATGCCACATTTATATTTTACGGAAAAGTTACTGCATTACACCCAGTTCACCTCACATTGCTGATGTGCACAGGTGTTGCCACCTACTGTAAGGACACTGCCACTCCATTTGCTGCTGAGGAGGGTCTTACAGGTCTGCTGACCAACCACAAAGGTGCCGTTGGATGCTATGGAGAACACACTGAGTTTTCAAGTGAGGAGCTGCAGCTGTTGGACAACGAAGGCCGTGCTGTAATCACACAACACAGAATAAAGTGAGAGGAAATATCATATGTTAAGGCTCCTGTTTTAAGTGTGCCGCACTGCATATTTATCTGTTTACTCATGGCATTTTAGAAACAAATAATCGGCAATTTTTATGTTTTTCTCCTCAAAATTCTCAATTCTCCTCAGCTAGTGGGGAAATCCCACTGTGTGTTTGCCTATTTTTGATTCTGTTTTATTTTATCCCAACAGATGTCAGGATAAAGAGAAAACCCTTACTGTTATTAACGTATACTGTCCGAGGGCTGACCCAGAAAAGCCGGAGCGAAAGCGGTTCAAACTACAGTTCTACAACTTGCTTCAGAGTCGAGCTGAAGCTGTACTGAAAGATGGAAGGTGAGAGATTCATAATGTTTCACATGTTGAGCAAAACATTGTCGTTACAAGAGGTGCAGGTGTATCCTGGTTTCACCACAGATGTTTTTCTAAGGCACTGTGCTAATTTTGAACAACGCAGCTCTTCCAGTAAATCATTATTACGTCTTTGAGCTTTGACAGTGGCACCCATGTTTTGCTGCTTGTAAAATAAGGCCAAACTGTATCTGGTGTTTATAATTTTATTGAGTTGTAAGTTAGTACAGACAAAACAGTATAGTAGTAAACATCTGCTTCTGCGTTTATGGTTACACAGCTTTAATTTAATAACGTTTATATACATTCTGATAAAATCACAATTGTTGGACAGTAATGATGATGATGAGAAATATTTTATTTATTACACATTTGATAAATTATTTAAATTTGTTCTTTAAATTCTACAAATGTATCTAGATAATGAGTTAATCTTTTTTCTGTTTTGTTTTCCAGCCATGTGATTGTTTTAGGAGACATAAATACATCTCATAGACCAATAGACCACTGTGACCCTAGTGAAATTGTAAGTAAAATACTAATATATATATTTTTATATATATATATATACTTTTTGATTCACATTGATCAACATTTTGAGAAGTAGGCTTTTTAAATATCCAGAATCCTGTGAAAAACTAAGAACAGCCTTACTGCTTCCATAGGATTTAAGAGCGTAAATAGCAGCCAGCATCTTGATTAATGATCAGTCAGAAAGTTCGTCCAGCTCTATCAAAGCAGATGTTGTGGAAATTTGTTCATCTGGGGCCTTCAGGTGTTTACACAGTGGCGCAGCTTTCCCAGGAATGGCCATTCCAGTAAATTCACCCTCGTGTCAGAGCTTGCAAAGCTCAAAGAATTTGCAAAAACCCATGAGCTACACCGCACAATCTGCAGGCTTTAGTTAGCATGTTAAAATTCATGACAGTGGAATTAGAAAAAGACTGAACAAGTGTGTCTGTTTTTGGAAGAGTTTCCAAGAGAAATCCTAAAAATCCTAAATTCTCTCTAAAAAATAACATAACAGCACAACATGGGTTTATGTAGTTGCGTCTGAGCAAACCATAAGGCTTCTGAAACCGTGTCCTTCAGCACCACATGTGGAGAAAACCAAACACAGTGTATCAGCACAAACACCTCATACCAGCTGTTATCAGCATGGTGGTGGAGGGGTGTTGATTTGAGCTTTTTAGCAGCCATAGAACCTGTGCACCTTTCTGTCATTTAGTTGCCATGAACTCCTCTCTATATACCAATGTATGCCACAGTCAAATGCAAGGTCACATATCTGACAGCTAAAGCTTGGCAGAAATTGGGGCATGTAACAGGGCTGTGATTCCAAGCATAGCAACAAATTTACAACAGAATGGCTGAAAAAGAAAGGAAATTTAGCCGTTTCAGTGGCCCCAAATCCAGACCTCAACCTAACTGAATTGCTGTGGTGTGACCATAACACAGCTGTGCATGAATAAATGCTCACAAACCTCAATGAATTAAAGCAATAATGTAAAGATGAGTGGACCAAAATTCCTCTACAACAGTGTGAGAGACTAATAAAGTCATACATAAAAGGATTACTTCAAGTTATTGCTGCCAAAGGTGGTTTTGTTGCTATTGTATCATGGGGTTTATATTTTCATTACTGTATTGAATTACACAAAAACAGGAAATGGGGGAAGCCAATTTGTATAGCTTGGTCCAGAGGTAAAACCCCTTCCCCAAAAAACCTTCTGTGCTATATGTTCTGTGCTACATGAAAAATGACTCCTACCTACAGCTTCCTATTTAATGAACAGACACAGGAGGGATCTGTCTCAGCAAGAAAGCAGTTATCAACAAGTCAACTTAATGTAGAGGATTAAAATATTATTACATAAAATGACAGATGTGTTCCTACATTATTATCCATAATAATGAAACTTTACTTATTTAGGATGATTTTGGTGAAAACCCTGGGAGGAAATGGCTGAATGGCTTTTTGCACAGTGACAAACAGGAAGAAGGGAGCGATGAGGAGGAACATGACGGAGAATGCGAGGAAACAGATCCACTCCACGGTGGAAAATTTGTGGATACCTTTCGCTTTTTCCACCCAACTCGCATCAACGCCTTCACATGCTGGTCTACTCTCACTGGAGCTCGGCAGACCAACTATGGAACACGCATTGACTACATATTTGCTGACTGCCAGCTGGCAAAGGAGCAGTTTGTGGGAGCCGACATCATGCCAGAGGTGGAGGGTTCAGACCACTGCCCTGTCTGGGGGCAGCTGAGCTGCTCACTCATTTCTAGCCCCAAGCCTCCTCCCTTCTGTACTCGCTACCTGCCAGAGTTTGCAGGTAAACAGCAGAAACTCTCACACTTCCTTGTTAAGGTGGACCAAAAATCAGCCCAGTCTGAACAGAAGAATGCTTTACCTGGTTCTCAAGAAGAGGAGGAAAGGAGAGAGAATTTAAACCCTTCTGGAGCTGCAAACATCTCTGGTAAAAAACGTTCATTGACATCTGACTCGGTTGCCCCAAAGGGAAAAAAGGCTAAGACAGTAAATGTTTCTTCAAAGCCTCAGGGCAACCTCCTTGCCTTTTTTAAATCCAAAGCCACAAACATTAACCAGTGTGAAAAACCACTAAATCTGGATGAAGCTGCCAAACCACCCATAACTGAAGGAGTGTTCTCAGTCGCAGACACCAAATCTGAAGGTACTGAGCTTATCTTTGACGGTTCATCACAGCAGTGCTCCACAGCTGAAACTGACCAACATATGAACACAAAACATTCAACCCCTCAGCCCACTGTAAGGCAGTCAGATGCAAAGAAAGGGACATCGTCAGTGTTTTGGAAGTCAGTGCTTCATGGACCACCTGCCCCACCGTGCTGTAAGGTCCACGGAGAACCATGTGTTCTTCGTACTGTAAAAAAGGAGGGGCCAAACATGGGCAAACAGTTTTTCGTGTGTGCACGTCCTCAGGGACATGCTTCCAACCCTGAGGCTCGATGCAATTTCTTTGCATGGGTTGACAAAGCAAAGTGACATGTTTACATTAAGGTCCATCAATTTCAGCATACACAATTGATTTAACATTGCTTCACAGTTGTCTTGTCATTACACATATTTTAAATGTTGACTATTTTTCTTTTTCTTATGAAAATAATAAAACACAGTAGTTTCATATTACTTTGAATTTGGTTCTATTTGTTCTAAATGTTGAAGTAAATCAGCAGATTAGATTTGTTGATTAAAGGTTCTGTTCATTCATATTCACTTGGTCAGCGAAACATTTGGGGTAAACAGATGTTTTCCTCCTTATGGGCTGGTTCTTTCAGGAGTCACCACAGTGGATCATTTGCCTCCATCTCAGCCTATTCCTAGCATGCTCTTCTATCACCACAGTCCTGTCTCTCTTGCTGCCTCTGAACACTCCTTCCCCCACCGTTCCTCTTCTGTCTTTGGCCACTGGCACCCAGCTGGTCAACAGCATTGGTATGGTAATGTTAAGGAAGTCCTATTGATGATCCACATCTTGGATATGGCAAAAATCGTATGCTGGATGCCCTTCCTGACGCCTTCCCACATATCCAGGCTTGGGACTGGCACAATGGGTGTGCTGACTCTGGCTTGTGGCTCCTCATGGCTGGGTTTGTCGTTTTTCAAACAAAAATGTTAAATATTTTTAAGCTTCATCACTTTCAGGATTATTAACTTTCCTCCCTTATATATCATTGCAAAATAATTATATTACTGCTTTTTGTTTTGTTTTTTTTTACCATTGGTTGCACCAAACAAACTATTAGAGCACATTACCTTTGGGCAAAAAGAACTTTTACCTTTTTTCTATTAATTAATGAAAGACGAAAGGTTTTTTTTCTTTATGTTATTTGTTGTGTTGTGGTTGGTGTGTTGTTGTGTTGGTGGTTAGCACTGTTACCTCACAGCAAGAAGGTCCTGGGTTCAAATTCAGGTTGGGTCTTCCTCTGTGAAGTTTGCATATTCTCCAAATCTCTTTACCTTCCCCCGACTCTGACTCTCCTAACATAAAAAATATGTTTGTACCCACTAGATGGCAACAGTAGTGAGTAGATGACATAAATGAAATGTAACTTTCCACAGAAGCACGTGTTATTCACACTACCAGCTGCATGACTGTATTACAACAACTGTTATGCAGGCCAGGAAGTGGTGTATTTAAATTGGTATCAGATGTGTTTTTACCCCCAGTTTCAATCTAAGGTTCACAGTAGAAATATTGCTTCAATATGGCAAACTGTTCCATAGGTTAAAAAAAAAAAAGAAGTAGAAGAGAAAGTATCGATCTTGCCAATGTCCAAATGCTACATAAAGTAACAGCACGCACCCTGATCGCTGTGGGAGTGCCTTGGCTTCTGAGAGGAGGAAATTTCTTTACGCGCGCATTTGCTATCTCCCTCCTTCCCCCCCATTTTTTCCCTCTGCTCTTAGAGCCAAAGAGGACCTCATGATTGTGAAAAGCTGCTTTTGGACTTGAACCGAGCAAGTTTGAACTTTTATCCTGTTACTTCTTTCTGGACAGAATACATTCATCTTCTTTCTGACTGTAATTAGGTGAGTACAAAGACTGGAGACGTGCTACATGTGAGCAGCACGACTTCCCATTCAAAGACGATAAAAGACATCTAGCAGATTGCTATTATAGCTACTGGTGACTACTAATATTGACTACAGAAACAAGAAAACAAAGAACATTTGCATATTTCTGCTTTAACCCTTCAGATGAGGTTATATCTCTACTGTCATCTGCGCACATGTTGGTTGTTGTCACAGCACAGAGTTGGAATTTTAAATGACAGATCATCTCGGCTGCAGATGCTTGCCTGACTTTTTGTTCCAACAAAAATAAAGTTAAATGCTCAGGGCATGATTTTATCAGGACAGAATGTCACCTCATGGAACATTTTATACATCAAATATGATAGTTACCTAGAACAGTTGCTCCATTCACTACAAAGATAACATTCACTGTATTTGTTCACAGATTCATTGCTTTATTTTACTGTTCCGAGTAACCAACTCTTTACAAAAAGTAGTGATATAGTGTTTTTTATCCAGCTTTTTTAATATGCAAAAAACAAGTCTTTCAAAGATGTTAAAACGAAGCTGTGTGCATCATTATAAGATATATTTTCCAACGTATGTGTGTCATAGTCAGATAAAGGAATGTGGGTGTTTTTTGTGTGCGGCTAAAGCTTATATATCAGTTAAGTTGAATCTTATCAACCAACTGAAACAGTTCTTAGAAGGAGATGACATTTTAGTTCTGGTAACTAGTAGACCACATTCACAATGTTTACATGACTTCGTTTAGGTGACACAGAGTGCTTAACAAATGTATTAGACCGCCTGTCATAAAAACACAAAAACATTTTTTAGAAATCTCTCAAAAAAACTCCTTAAAATCAAAGTTATAGTGCTATTTATCAGGCAAATAACAAACTGAATTCACATTTTTATACCCAAATTTGAGCCGGCACGTTGGACTCTGAAAAGTACAAAATTAATCAAGCATTCAACCAAGCAAGCAATATTAAACCACAGAGTTATATCTGTTCAGGAATGTGAATAAATAACTGTAGTTTGGCATTTTTATTAAAGAAAAAAAAAACATGGGGTACTATTTTTCAGCTGTTTTGTAAAACAGTGAAATTTGAAAATTCATTGATAACAGCAATTATGGTATATTAGCATTAAAAATATGATTTAGATCTTAGAGCTTGTGCATACAGAACCATTACAGAAACAAACAAAAGAAATATTTAAAATTTTAGTTTAGGGTAGCTTTGCCATAAACTTTCCATTTGGTGGTGATCCAGTAAATTTGCTGATCACTGTATATATGTATAAATGATAAGGATGTCTTCTGTCACTGATGAAAGTGCAAATCTTCCCCTTTCTGAGATGCTTGAAGTGCGTGGGAACCTTTGAAAGATCAGTGAATATGTCATGTTTCATGACGTGCTCTTTTCCGGTGTAATGCTTGGATTCAGGTCTCAGGGTTTGTTTTCAATCAAGCGCGCGCACACCAAATCCACTCTTAAGCACCGCCACATGTGATCAGTCTTAAATAAGCACTTATCTCCTAAGCTAATTACAATCTGCATGACTTCCAGAGGGGAGGAAAACGCTTAGTGAATATCTGTTACAGCTATAATAAAACCCATCTCAGATGACACCCACCTTTCTGCTTACATACTCTGCAATGACATGGCTGATCTTTTGTTTAAAAACCAGAAGCCCTTCTGAATAATGAGTATGTGGGATTAGCGGAAGGTTTGAAGTACTGACTTTCCATGAAATCCACATGTGATTTATTGCCTTGCTATACCCAGTATTGTTCACACCATTCCACTGCAGACACCTGGTGAGAGGATCCCTACAAAGCCTCTCCAACGTCAGCAGTACCTGTGTTGCTGGTTTAACAAAGGGTTAAGTATGGGTGTTCCCATTTCCTGCAGCTCTCCCTCCCAGCCTCAGTAATCTCTCTCACTCTCTCCTCTCCTTACTACCAAGAAGATTTGGTGAGACTCCTAGGAACAAAGCTACATAGAAACATTAGAAGTCTGAAAACTGAATGACCTTACACAAGGATTTATTCTGTTAATATTCAGAAAAGAAACCTAGCTTTCTTTGGGAATCGCAAGGGTGAGTTGCAGCAAAAATGCGTGTGTCCTTTAAGTGAGTTCCTTGTACATGTTGAAAAGAAGGGAAGGGCTAACTGTCAATAGTGAGCTGGTCTTGCATCAGACAAAAGCCATGTGGTAACGCTGCTGGATAATAAGATGCAGTAATATATATGTATCCTCATTATTAACTTGATATGTTTTGGTTTTTCTCATTGTAAAGATTGTTCCATAGATGATTTCATGTATCAGTTAAACATAATGACTAAAAATTGAACTCATTGCATAGGAGAAGCTTGGTTGTAAAATAGAAATGATGACGAAAAGCTCAGAAGTATTTATTTTTTCTCGTTATAAGCTTTTCCCCCACTCTTTGGAAAAGCTGCTCTAGTGGCCAGTGAAAACTGAAACGTGGTACAAACAGCTGGTGCGCTGGGTTTCAGTCACTCTCTTACAACATGTATTCTACAAGGCTTGTTGCAATAAAAAAAAAAAAAATTGCCTTTAAAGTTAAAACTGTCTTTCGGTGGTAAGTCATAAACTAATTTAGACAATTTTTTGTTAAGTGAAGATACCAGAAATTGAACAGCTGGTTTCCCCCACCATTCGAAAGTCTGTCCCTGACATTTAGTCGTTGCTTTGTTGGTTGTGTGTATTGGCCATGGGCCATGGGAAAGTTAGTGGGTATGTGGCTAAAGAAAGTTGCTCAAACCAAAGCTGACTTGAGGCCAATGTGCAGGGAAAAGGCTACTCTGTATTTAGACTAAAAAGCGCCATTTCCACAGCAGTCCTTTGTTTATCTCATTTGCCCACTGCTATCAAGCTCAGAAGTGTATGGTTTATTACACGTCTACAGGCCTTTTCGGTGCTGAGCGTAGGAACATGAGAAATTCCAGTTTTGTGTGAAACTCTTAAGGAATGGCAAAATGTAGCGCAAGACTGACCTTAGGGGTCAGATGTGAAAACCCTGAGGGCAGTTTGGCTGAAAGAGAGGAGAAGTATCTCATGACCCTGTTGCAGGAGCACAGACCTACACTCATTCCCAGTCCAGTGTCTCCATGCCAGCTTTGTGTGGCTCATGGCAGATTAGAGCAACATAAGTCCTACAACAACATTTGTTATTTAAAGCCTTTAATTACACACAAGGATAAAACTGAATGGCACCCTGAGTGAAAGCGCCAGTTTCCCTGGAATTTTATTTTGTGAATCAACTTAGCTGTCATTTATACTTTATCTATATATATTATGTAGGAAGGAGAACTCCAAATTTAGAGTTTAAAAGGATTTTTGTTTAGTTTCTGTTATCCTTTGTAAGAACAACAACAATCTAGTCGTTTCTCCTTAAAAGTACATTCCCATGCAACTTCTTCATTTTTTTGTTTTTTTTGTTCTTTTTTTGTTTTTTTAAGGAACCATATCTTCTCTCCAGAAAAAGACCATACAATTAAACAACACCAACTAAGTCTGCTTTAGGAAGCCAGAAAAATGACAGTCATATATCTAAAGACTGAAATAGTACTACCCTTTTGAAACTGGCAAGTAGTACATATCCATTGTGGCCTCTTCCGAGGTACGAAAACATGTTTACCTTAAAGAGGACGAGGACATTTGAGCACCTTTCTCAGAATACCACTGTAATTATCTTCCATTTATTGCACTGAAGACCTAAGCCACACCTTATTTAACTTTTCATAAATGTATAACAAGTCTTAATGGTCCCGAAACACCCATCTGCGGATCACGTCTTCAAATCTAACAACTTCAACATATATCACAGAAAATGTATAAGACGCAAAAGCACACAACAAGGTCAACCTGCACATTTTTGTTTTTTCATAAACAATGGAAAGATGGGAAGATTGGTGCATGGACCATGTTGGAATGTTATGTATGCAGAGTACGAACAACCAGAGTCGTCATCATACCCTCTGCTAGCATAAATATTTCCAAATTTAGATAAATTCTTGTTAAGTGAATATATGAATTTGAAAGTCTGAAAACTGCTCTTCTTTTATTTCAGCAATTACATCAACCAACCCAACCAAAATGGAGCTTCAGAAGATGAACGGACACAGCAAAGAAGATGGGTAAGACTTAGGGACTGATTGAGTGCATCTTATCACAGCAGTCGGGTCAAAATTCAACTCATGGACAGAAAAATTGTTTTAAGTCATTCTAAATTTAATCTACCAAATATGAGTGTTTTACAGCTTTTAAAGCTCATTCTACTTCTTAGTTTTAGCTTACTTTTCATTTTTAGTTGCAGGTTTGATCCGATTGATGCCTTGGCCGAACAGGAGGAGTTTCTCCCGCATAAACCTGGTGCAAGGAAAGAAACCCACTTCACAGATGTGAGTGTTTGTCATATGTTTGTTTTAGTAAACTGAAATACAGTAAATACTATGTAATTTCTGTCTATGAACTCAAATGGCATCCTCTGTTGTCCTCTTGCTGCAGTTTGAGGGAAAGACTTCGTTTGGCATGTCCATCTTTAACCTCAGTAATGCCATAATGGGCAGTGGGATCCTGGGACTGGCTTATGCAATGTCCAACACAGGGATCATTCTTTTTATGTGAGTCTCCAAGCCAAACAGAAAACCCCAGTTTTGGCTGAACTTTGTGCCCTCTGTCACTATGTGTGTCTCTGTGCGTGTGTATATTTCCACTCATATAGGTGAATGTATTTGCTCACACTGATGTGCTGAAATTGTGTCTTTCTTTTTTTTTGCAAACGGAATTATAGCAGATTGAATTCAGCTTCTTCTAATTTATATTTAGTAACTGGGTAAAGTAGAATGTGTGCTCTCCTAGAGGCTACAGCCGGGCTGTTTATCATGTGAGCATTTGAGCTTATAAACTATAGACTGACACAGCTAAGGTTTCTGCAAACTGAAGCACTTTTGTTTAGTTTACTTTTTCAAAGGATTGAGAGTTAATAGCTTTTCTTAGAAGCTAATGGTCTTTGCTTTTCTGTTATTTTAAAGATCATTTTTGTTCCTTTTCTGTAGTGAATGGTTTCTTTGTTTTCTATTTAAACTGTGTTTATCTTTCAAGATAAGGTCACAGTTTGCAATAGTAGATGCAGCTGGGATATATTTAATAGAGGGTCCTTATAAGGCCAGAAGTAGAGCCTCACAAGTGTGCATCATCTTGTTCTTTGTTTATTTGTGTTTGAGCAGGTTTGTGTGATGGCAAGGGGATAACTGATGTTTCTGTCCATGACCTGTACATCAACAGCTACATACAACTTCTAATGTGCAAACTGTGATCTGTCAGAATGTACATTAGAGCTCACGCACACGCGGCCTCTCTAAATCAGACTTGAGTGGTTAAATATAGACCCCACTGATCAGATCCAAGACACGCCTGGTTGGATCAGACCTGTGCTATGTGGCAGGGGGGAGGGAGGTAACGGCTGACTGGAGAGCCAGTCTCTCAAAGCCAAACTCTCTTGTGTGAGTGGGAAAAAAACCCAACTAAAAAACAAAATGACAACAATCACAATAACTTCTGAGTAACAGAATAGTTTTGTGAATATGTTTTTAAAAAGAATGCAAATGTCTTATTTCTTTTTTCCAGAATCCTGTTGGTGTGCATTGCTCTTCTGTCCGCATATTCAATTCATCTTCTGCTAAAAAGTGCTGGAGTTGTTGGTAAGGCAGAGAATTACCAAGCATGTAGCCACAAAGCAATTTGTACGGTCATAGTTTGCACGCATACATAGAGTTTATGTGTTTTCAGGCATCCGGGCTTATGAGCAGCTTGGATATCGGGCTTTTGGCCACCCAGGAAAAATGCTGGCTGCCATCATCATAACAGTACATAACATTGGAGGTAATGTCATCCATTTTCCTTCCATTTAATTTACCTCTGATGCCGGTCATAAAACTATATATAAATATAAATATGAACGCAAAATAAGATTGTTTTGGTTTCTTTTCAGCTATGTCAAGCTATCTCTTCATTGTAAAGTCTGAGCTCCCACTGGTTATTCAAGCTTTCCTTGGTAAACAGGAAAACACAGAGTGAGTGTGAAAGCAATCTTCTAACTTAGAGTCACATAAATCAGTTTCATTTTTGTTTAGGAACATACTAATTTTTATTTTTTTACATCTGTTCTTTTGGCTGTCTCTTAGAGAGTGGTTCTTGAATGGAAACTACTTGATCATCATAGTTAGTGTTCTCATCATCTTTCCTCTAGCACTCATGAAACAACTTGGTATGTTTTTCATTCTGTTGCACATTTTCTTTTTCTTTTTTTAATTATTAGTATTACTACTCATCCTCCCCCACTTACATCATGTTTACACTATCCTTTTTTCTGCCTTGTTTTCATATCCTACATTGATTAAATTAAAGTAACATTATTGCCTCCTTTTCTCTCTCCACTGTCTAACACCGTAAATAATGTTACAACATTCTGCTGTTTTTGCGATCCAGGTTACCTTGGTTACACCAGCGGTTTCTCGCTCTCCTGTATGGTGTTTTTTCTCATTTCGGTGAGACATCAAAGATACATACAATATAACCCACTGCGCTTCCATTAAATATTTATCTTTGATTAAGCTGTGAGCATGTCTCCCCAGGTGATATACAAGAAATTCAACATCCCATGTCCACTGGCAGATGATCATCATAACAAAACTGCTGCTGACCATTACAGTGTTGATTCTACACCAGATGGCTTCTGTGACTCCAAGCTATTTACCATGAACCCACAGGTTAGTGAACAAACATTTTCACGGTGCCTGTGCCCAGTGTCCTGCTGTGTCATGTGTATTTTTATTTTATGATTTGCACAGTACGCCATATTTTTTGCACTGGAGTGTATTAAGTCAACAAAACTAAGGTGTGTTATGTCAACAGTAGCGTTAAGAATATAGCAACCATAACTGTGTTACTGACCTCTGCTGTGTTTTGGCTGTAGACAGCATACACCATCCCAATTTTGGCTTTTGCCTTTGTCTGCCACCCAGAGGTGCTACCAATCTACACTGAGCTCCGAAAGTAAGCTTATTTATTTATTTATTTTTTTTACTGATGCACACTGTAAATTTTCAAAACAAATTACTGAAATTTTTCCGTTTTGCTCTACTCTAGTGCCACCAAGAAACGCATGCAGAATGTTGCAAACGTGTCAATCCTGGCCATGTTTATCATGTACCTCCTGACAGCTCTTTTTGGTTACCTCACTTTTTATGGTAAGATGGCCTGTCTATACAAGTGAATGGTCTCTTTGTTATTCTGCTTTGAAATGTTGTGAGATTTAACTTACAGTATTGTGAAAGAGGGAAACCCTGCAAGATACTGTATGTAAAAGGCTGTCTGCTTCTCTGTGGCTAGGCGCTGTGGAGTCAGAGCTGTTACACACCTATATTCGCGTGGACCCATTGGATGTCTTGATCCTCTGTGTACGTCTGGCTGTGCTTGTAGCTGTAACTCTAACTGTTCCTGTGGTTCTCTTCCCGGTAAGACATAAATGATATTAGTTAAAGATAATAATTGCATAAAAGAGAAGAAGAAGAACGTTTATGCAGGATGTTGTTTAAGGACACATGTACCATGAGAGCAAAAGGCTAAACTTTCCATATATTAAAATTCAACACGCGGAACAAACACAGTCAGTACATTTGTTAAATTAGTGCCACCATGTATATACATATATATATATATATAATTTTGTAGATGAGATGTTACTGTCATGAATTAAAGCGATATAATTCTTTCATAAGATGCTGTAGGGACATTAAAGTTGGTTGTGACTGTGGGTCCACATATAAAATGGGTGATTGACATGACTGACAACTTCTTAGCCAATGAGTGTACAACTTCACAGATACAACAGATAATCCTCCATTTTGAAACACTGTCTGAAGAAGATTTACATTTTTTTAAATTCATTATGACCATAATGAGTGACTGAGCCCAAAAAGTGAACCAGAAAGTTTTTACACAGGTTACAACGGAAGTTTTCACATAGACTACTATAGGACTAGAAGTCTTTTGCAGCCACATCTATCGCCATCTGGTGGCATTCAGATCAGATACTGGCTTGAGGCACTTCTGCAAAATATGCTTCTTTTTTCATCCTAGAAGCTACATCTGTTTTTTATACTATCTATATACGTGGCTAGGTAGTTGCTAGGTAACATGATTTTTACCTGTGTGTCAGGTTTGGCTGTTCAGCTCCTGATCATGTCAGATAAGGTGGTGGCCAAAAACACACACATACAGACACGCACACACACAGAAAGATAGAGATTTTGTGTATTTTAAAAAGATAAATGCAGGAATATAGATTTTAAAAATGAATAAAACTAACAGAAGGGCAGCAATTAGTCTGGTAATTGACTATTTTCTACATTAGTTAATTGTTAAAGAAATATTTAGACCATTGGCTAAGTAAAAACAAACAGCAAAGATAATCACCTCTTGACATCTGAACCAACTTAAAGATATTACAGTGTAGCTATTTATTAAATCATTTTGCAAGTCTGTTGTCTATGTAACAGTTAAAACTGGCATCATGTGAGTGAGGCAGAGGTGATTAATGATTCCTTGTGTGAATAAATGATACTGACCTGAATATAGTGGGCCCAGTATTGAGCCCAGTGGCACTCCAAGGCAACAGTTATTTTGAAGAATTTCATTTTTAAACTAATCTGGTAGATATGCCTGAGACAACTTTAATATTTTTGGACCATTTTTCACACAGGTTAGAATTATACTGCATGTTCATCAACATATTAAGCAGTCTATAGTCCTAACTTCTGAAGTCTAAAGTCCTTGCTTCCTAACAATGTTGCTATCTCAGCCTTAAAATCCTAACATCACAAATCAATAACTGCTAATGTAGACTCAACATCACATAACTAGCTCTGCCAAATGAAAATAATTAATGTACTGAAAAAGCTTGACTCTTTCAGTGCTGTGGCACAGTGAAACAATGAAGCTCAAATCAACTCTTTCACTTTCAGGAGTGTATTGACTATGAGGCCTTTTTAAAACTTTTGCCATTTAAGAAGTATTACTAGTTGACTGTTTGACAGACAATTTTTAAACGGAATAAAACATTTTAGTAGGAATTTCAAGAATGCACAGTCTAAGCCCTTTAGAGTTAAATTATAGAAACTGACATAGCAGAGAGCTAAATGAAGTGAAAGTGAAATCTTTGAAGCCTTTGCTTCAAAGGACCTTTGCCTTTGATTGTGACCAGGATCAGCTACTGTACAGCTAGTTTAGCTGTACAGCTTGCTAGTTAACACATGGTATTATTTTTTTAAACTACGTAAAAACCATACTAAGTTGTGGATTAAACAGGGAACGACTGTGACCAACGAGCCTGTTTTTGTTGTTAGCTCTAAAGGTAATGCCAGCCTTTTTTCACAAAAACATGCTAGCTGGTTCTAGTTTAAAGGCTAAGCTAGCTTAATACTAAAGATACAAATATGAGAGTTGTATCCAGCTGGTTATCTGTCAAAAACTCAAAGTGAACATATTTCACCAACCCTTTAACTATTTGTTAAAGAAGTAGAAAAATGCTTCTGAATGTCCCTCTTTAATCTGAAACTTTAAACTATGTTAGGGTCTTGATTTTCAACATACTAAATTAAGTATTTTCTTTTAGCAAATGTGAGAAAACACCCACTAAAAGGTTAGATCAAGTTGGCTTTACCCAACAGCTTCTCAACTGCTGTCCATTTAATGCTACCTATAGCAATGAACCTAGATCAGTTTTAAAAGATTATCACTCTTAATGTTTATCATCCGGTCTTATTCTTCATTTTCTTAATTTACTTATTACTGATGTCTGCAGATCCGCAGGGCCTTGCTTCAGATCTTGTTCGCTGACAAGCCTTTCCACTGGATTAGACACATCGGCATTGCCTTTGGTCTCCTCTTCGTGGTCAATCTTCTTGTTATACTGGTGCCCTCCATCCGCGACATCTTTGGCATTATTGGTATGTTTACACAGCAAAAATGCAACTGTTCAGTTCCGAAATTGGGGTTATTTCTGGCTCTATATGGGATTTGTTTTTTTGTTGTTGTTGTTTTTACTACATGTTTGCTACTACAAACATAAGCATGATTTGCCTCTGATATGGTTAAGGCAAACAGCCAGTGTTGCTTTACTAAGTCATGTGATAGAGAAAGGAGTTTATGTAGTCCTCTGGAATACTAAGTACATGCTTACTGCTTCCATAGGAATTAAGCTGCAGCCAAGTGCTGCCAATCAAATGCACTTGATTAATTGACCAAAGGTTGTGGCATTTTGCTGGTATGGAACTTCCAGACTATAATCTTCCCAGCAATTGAAGTCCTAACAAATTCACCCAAAGGTCAGAACATGCAAAAACCAACAGCTACATCTCAGACTCTACAGGCCTCAGTTAAAATCATAAATCTCTAAGTTCATGACAGTACAATTAGAAAAAAGGTGTATATATGGATAATTTGGAAGAGTTGTGAGAAGAAAGCCTCTTCTCTCTAAAAAGAACATAACAACATGACATGCATCGGAACAAATGACTCCTGGAACAATGTCCTTTGGACAGATGAGATCAAAATTGAGATATCTGGCCATAATGCACAGTGCCGTATTTGAAAAAGAAAACAAACACAGCATATTAGCACAAATACCTCATACCAACTATCAAGCATGGTGGTGGAGGGGTGATGATTTGGGCTTGCAGCCATAGGACCTGTGCACCTTGCAGTCACTGAGCCGACCATGAACTTCTCTGTATGCCAGAGTATTCTGGAATCAAATATGAGGCCATCTGTCTGACAGCTAAAGCTTGGCCCAAATTGGCTTATGCAACAGGACAGTGATCCCAAACACACCAGGAAATCTACAGCCAAAATAACTGAAAAAGAAAAGACTCAGGGTGTTGCAATGGCCCAGTCAAAGTCCAGACCTCAACCCATCTAAAATATGGTGGCAGGACGTGTGCATAAATAAATGCCTACTAACCTCAGTGAAATTAAACAAAATTATAAAGTAGAGTGGGCCAGAATTCTACATGCTACCGAATCAAAAAGTATAGTTTTTTACAGGACTTCATAGAGTACTATGCAAACTTCTTCATATTACTGTAACAGATGTCAATGCATTTTCCTTTTATTCGTGGCTGTTTGATGAACAAAAATGTGTTTTATGCTTGAGTAGAAAAGGTTTTTAAAAATATTTTTATTATAATGACTAGATCTGACTAGATCATCTGTAAATCATGCTATGAATTATTTCTAATAAATAAGCTCACTTATTTATTCTGTGCTATCATCTACAGGAGCCACATCCGCCCCCAGCCTCATTTTCATCCTACCTGGAATTTTCTATATCCGAATTGTTCCTGAAGACCAGGAACCACTACGGTCAAGATCTAAGATTCAGGTATATCCTTCATCTATCAAAGATGGTATTAACTGTTCGTGATCATATAAATCTCCATGTATTAGGTTTTATCTGTTGTTAATACACATGTTGTTTTCTTATTCTTTATTACTGCAGGCTGCATGCTTCGCTGCATTGGGATTTGTCTTCATGGTCATGAGTTTGTCATTTATTGTCATTGACTGGGTGACTGGAGAGAGTCGAAGTGTAGGTGGGCACTAGCTGCTATAACTGAACAGAGGTACTGCACACAGAACGTCAACCAAAGCCCTCTTTTTCATTAAATTAGCCCTGTCTTCCCATCCAAAGCCAAACTAGAAAGTTTGACTACACAAGATGAAGGATAACGTGAAGAGCCTTCGCCTACATCAAAAAAAAAAAAGGAAAGTGTTTTTACATGTGATGGAGCAGACGATATGTCCTGTACTGGAGGAGAGAACACAGATGTATGAAAATACAAAGCAAAGCATTCTGCCTCAATGAATCCTGTCACATCTCAAACTAAGGATTTTGTTTGGGGTCATATGTAGATTTGCAGCAAACGCTTTGAATGGGGAAAAAAAGTGGAAATTCCATTTTTGGATGTGCACAGTTCCTTGGAATTGCTCAGTCACTGTCAACATTTTGCAAATCTACTTCCCTACCATCTCAGATTTTACAGGACTTACATGTATTAGTTTTGTAAGGCAATATTTTCTTTTCCTGAGACATTTGTCAGTTGCGGTTTCCTTTTACTTTTACGACCGACAAATCTGCCATTTCCCCAAACTTTACCTTTTCAGCTAATTATGACCTTCGAGGGTTAGTCTGCAGACAACCACACAAACAACTGCTTTTGATCAAAATGTTTTCAGTGAATTTAACATAGATTTTAATCAATGTGTTTAATGTGATATTTCATCCATTTAAAAAAAAACAAAAACGGTCATAACAGTGGTCATCTTGAAGTTCCCCAGTGACCTAGCAAAATATGGTGCAATTTATGGGATTTGTTTTTTTTTGCTGCTGTTCATGAAGGTCAAACAGACAATCATGTGTGAGAGGAGGTTTGTGAAAACAGAAACAAAGTTTTGATGTGAGCCTGAACATCCATAGTTACAAACCAAAGAATCTATTTATTATGTCACAATGAGAAAGAGTGTTTTTTTTTCTTTCTTTTTTTTAACATGCTTGGCAAAGAGCAGTTAAAGATTGTACATGAATTCATCCAGTGTTATAAATGCTGAGTATGTTTAATCAGTACCAGAAACTTTTCATCATGTTCAATAATGGCTTCAAAGTGGACCTGCTATGCTTTTACTGTTTTTATCTCAGTCATATACATAACTCTTACAAGAGTGGTGCTCATCTTAAGCAAGTTTCAAGTACTGAGGTTAGCGCGTCCAAGTAATCCTAAGAGCACAAAGCTCGGACTTCAGACTGCTCTAAATGCTCGTTTCCTTATTTGTGACCGTTTTGTAGCTGCTGGATCTTTTTTGATATTTGAACCACCTGCTGTTCAAAACCTCTGTTTGCAAAGGACAGTTAGTCAGAAAGAAGTCTGCTGAAAGGACTTTGGGTGCTTTGGACCATCTGAGGGCTTACAATAAAGTCCACTAAGCATTATCTAACTAACTAAGCATTATTTCAAATGAAGCGTGCAAAGCCATTCTAGTAGACTGAAATACTCAAAAAACGAAGCTAGAATGAAGCACAGTGGGTCCCCTTTAAGCAAAAATTAGTGAAGTCCTTTATTTGTTTTAAAATGTGACTAAGAGACCTGTTAACATTGTAATTCATCCTGTACATTTTTAAATTAATTTGAATGTTGTTAACTGTCAATAAAATGTGTTTTATTTGTACACAAATGTCTCTTTTTTTAAAAAAATTTGCATAAGAGGTCGCATGAACTCAGTGTATCTAAAAGAACATTACTTGAGGTGGAGAGATACAACATCGCACTTCCTCCTTCTGAAAATGGAAGTAACACGTTTGTGCTCTGGGTCTGAGCGACAGAAGAAAAAATGTGGTCGTTCATTTCCGGCTTCGAGTTGATGTGTGCAAAGAAGAGAGAAGAGAAACTTCCTTGACTGTAGAGCTAAGTATAGAGAGTATTCTGTTGCAAGGGCGCTTTTTCAAATGCTGTACACACAGTAGTTTAGGATAACCGGTTTTATCACAGGACCATGAGTCGTGGATCTAAAACTAAAACGGAGAGCATTCAAAGCTATCTGCTGAGCCCACAGGAGAATGAGAAGCTGGAGGAGCTGCTGGGCAGAAGGTGTGCTGTAAGTTCTTAACTGACCCGGGAGGGGATTGCCCACTGAAAGAATGTTGCTCTGCTTTATCTGTCTTGACTTGTATCCTTTTCGTTAAAAGCGTTACCTTAAAAGGAGGCGGCATACACTGGAGTACACATCATTCTAATTGATGCATAGTTTAACAATGGGTTGAGGACTGTTATACTTTTAACACAACACTGTCGTACCATCATTTTCTCAACTCTGTTTTGCCAGATTATTTTCTTAATAGTTTTTTGTCGCTCTATTTTTGGTCCACTTGAAGCCCTATCTTATTTTACTCTATATTTTTTAAATCTACTGAGAGTTTATGTGAATTCAAGTGTTATTTGCGTTACATTAGGTCATCAAAAAATAGGTAGCTGTAACAAGAAATGGTGGCTGAACCAGTTCTTCCTCTGCTGTCAGAATTAGTCACTATGCTCAACTTTGGTCTTACAGCGGAAGTTGCCTTGTTCAGTTCTTGCTTTTGGCCTCTGAGGTAAACAATAGTGCCTACAGTTGTGTCACCCTGCCATGATAACAAAACACCAGATGCGCATGAGCTACACATTTTAATTGTGTTGAAGGTTGCATTGAAAACCTAAGAGCATCGCAAACTTTAAGCGTTATCTGAACAAATGAAAGCAGATGAGGAAGTTTATTCTCACCGCAAAACTGCAAATTTACATATGAACTGTAATAAAAAGCTCTCAAGTTTCCTATCAGCTCTGAGCTCTTTTCAATGTCTGTCTTGTCTATGTGTTCAGTCCATGGCCACCGCAGTCGCACAGCTGTTCATGGCTCTACCTCACAGTTCATCCATGTGGAGCTTGCAGCACACTGGGGTGGCCTGCTTCGTCAAAGACAACCCTCAGCGCTCCTATTTCATACGGATGTTTGATTTAAAGGTAACCTCCCACATAATGGGTCCCACATTAGGTAGATCAGATTAAGTTTCCAATCTCGCTAGA
>VVHJ01010872.1:26760-40994 GCA_015107715.1 Tylochromis polylepis
CATGCTTAGAGCTTGATGAGAAGATTGTGAATTGGATACTGGTGTAAATATCTAGCCTGTTCTGACATTAACTCGATCCAACGACCTGTAGCCCTAAACCTAACCTATGCCACATGCATGCCACATCTAGTTTGTGTAATCCAGAAAGTGAAACCTCTTTCTACTCTCTCTGTTTAGTTTTCATGCATTTTGCTGTCTTGTTTAAGTGCATGCTTTTATCATTTCTACATAAGGAAAACAAACAACCTCTTTGCTCTGCTGAAAGCACCATCTGCACATGAGAGTAATGGAGCAAACACACTGAAGATGCATTTTTCGTTAGGTCAGGGCATAAACATCAGAGCTCGTCACTATGTCTCCTCCGCAGTAAGACCCAGAGCTGTTCACATGGTCAGCAGGGACCTTGTTGTCTTTTGTCTATTTTTGTTTGTTCCCTGCACAGTTGAAAGAGAAGAATGGCTTTCTGTTTGGAACATTACCTGATGGATATTTATGCAGCTGTGAGGCTGTGAAGAGGACCTTTGATATCTTGTTCAGCATTTGCACGTGCACATACATACATACACACACACGCACAGACGCACGAACACAAAGGATTCATTTGCATAGCAAACCACAGTGACATATGTATATTTTAATGTGAGGACAACTTCAAAAATGTAATAATTTACATGGAGACTTGTGCTATTTCCCGTAAGTTACGTCCCACAGTGCTACTGTGTAAACAAATTTAGGTCCCCACAATATGAGTAATATCCACCCACACACACACACACACATACATGCACAATGATTACTCTGTGAAACTCCGAAGAAGCCATAACTGCCTTGCACATGCAGACTTTACACTAAAAAGCATTCCGCTGTTTTTCCTCATCACTGTGGAGTGGACCTAAGAGTTGGACCTCGTGACCCCAGGGAACTCCTGGCACAGAGGTCATGGTTGAAATAAACCCTGGAAACTGTGTAAACAGGATGTGTACACTCAACCAGGCATATGGTACAACTTGTGCTCAATCCTATGGGAACTGTCTAAGACCCCCCAGAATGGGACTGGTACTTGTTTGATTGGAACTGGGACCTTTGTCACCATCAAAATATGTCTTGAGAAAATGTAATTTTGTTGATTTTTTTGTGCACAAGGCTTCTGCTCCAAACATGTCAAATTTCCCAAATTTTTCCTCACCGTTTTCAAAAACTATACATAACATTAGCCACTAGACACATTGCAGGAAAACTTATTCATAAATGCGAAATTGTTAATATGTTAACTGAAATGTTTCATTATAATCTATGATTTTTAAAATTCATCCAAAACATGCAAACAACTGATTTACCAGTGACTTCAATAGAAAATAGAAGATACACAGAATTGGTGATATTGTTTGGGACTTTAACTATTGGAAACTGTTGATCTATTGTGGATCAAGCTGCTTAGTTACAAAACCAGCTCCCTTAGCTCAGAGAGGACACTCTCTTTTCAAATTTCTCTGCAATTTATTCAAAGACTAAGAGAGTACTTAGTGTAAGTGAGTGAATTAGGTATTAAATGCAGAGTGGAGTTTCCTGTCGCCAGCCACAGACAGCCAAGACTTACCGATAATGAGATGGGAGAAACAGATTTGTTGATCACTTATCAGTGCAAATTTTTTTTTTTTTTTGCGGTGTTTTGTTCTCAATCCTGTTAAATTGTTTCTCTGCCAAGGGGAAGCTGAAATCAAGTACTAATATATTTAAATCAAAGCTCAAGACCAAGTAAAAGACATCTGCATTAGTCTGCAATTATTTAAATTAAACACATTTTCATTTCTTTCTCAGAGTCGAGCTGGGCAATCCCACAGGAGCTCTCTTCATCCTGGCATTGCTATTACTCACAGATTTAGCACTGGGGGTGTGTGTGTGTGTTCTGGCAGGTGTCATATGTCAAATGCTCCTTTTTGTTAGTGTCCTCCACCTCTCTTTCTTCTAAGAGGAAGATCACATACATTTCAGCAGTTGCTCTAGTGACCTTTAGCAGCTGTGGGGGTGAAATTGGCTCAACTTCGAGTTTTTTCTAGTTCTGCTTCTAGTTCTCATTTATGACCTCTGCATTGGAAATGACTGTAGCCTATATAGTAGAATATGACCTATGTACCATAAGACAGTAGCACATGTTCATTCCTTAACAAGTCTGTTCATGTGATGGTAAAAAAGCATTGCACAGCATATCCTAAGACATCCTAACAGGTATGACAATGGCTGCATAATTGGCATGCACAGTTCAGCATTACAGTACAAACTAGGTCTCCTCTGTGGCTCAGCATGCTTCTCCAGACCCTCACATGTTGTAGCTGCCCGGGCTAGCTGCCTAATTAGACCTGTGTCTGAATTAATTGTAAAAGGTATACTGTTGTTGCTCTGTGACCATGCTTCCTGTACAAACAAAGTGATTTCTTGTGCTAAGCACTCAATGAAAAAGAGCAGGCCAGTGGTTTGGATGCCCTCCAACAGGTATTCACTGCAGCCAGAGCAGGCAGGGCATTTTTGCATCTTCCTCTTGCCCCATTTATTGAACCACCCTCCCATCCATCCACCCTTGGCCCCCATTAGTGAATGTGGCCCTATGAGTTATGGGATGGGTTTACAGTGTGCTGAAACAGCTGAGGTCATGGATACAGCCAGAGTGCGAGCAGCCTCGTGCGTTGAATGTAAATGAGTTGGCCTTTCTCCAGCCAGGAGCTAAGCAGATCTTGTCTACCCTTTCCTTTGAGACATCCTGCTAATCACATTAAAGTATATGGGACAGTAGTTAGTGCGTAGAAAAGGACTCTTCTGAGGGATTCAAGCTTCTTCTTAAACCCCAAATACTTTTTGACAGCCATCTCTCTAACCCCAATCATGTTTTGATACCTTGCAGAGCATGTAGTGAGGAAACACCGGTTGTATGCGTGGGTATAAGACAGTTTCCACTGAGAAAAGGTGAACTGCAAACCTCCCCCAAAGAGCAACAAACTCAACTACAGGAGCGACAATGAAACAGTGGAGGAGAAAAGCTGACATTATGGTTGTTTATTGGGTGCTAGTGGCAGAAAAATAGATTGCCCTCGTGCAGTGTAATGCTGATTACAAAAACCCCTGCATAATTAACATTAAGATCAAATAACAGACTCTAACCCAACCTAAACTGCTTTATGCTTTAGTTTTAGTTCCACAGTCCCTTGAAATACCATGTCAAGTAGGATACACATTTACATTCCATTTAGCTCTAAGTGGAGATAATTGTGCACAAATGGGTGCAGTTTTGAATGCCTGATAAGGAGCATGCAAAAAGCTATTGGTGTGTGTATGTGTGTGTAAGTGTGTGCACAGCATTGAGCATGCATATGTGTTCTGACTGTGTATTTGTGTGGATGCAGTTAATGGTGTTTATTTAGCTTTGGGGGAAGCCCTGTGCCCATTGTTCATAAAACCCCATATATGGTAATGTAAACACTGTGCTTCGTAACGCCTCTGGAGCATACACACAAAAATGAATGAACACAGGAAGACTCACTCTGGCAGGAAGTGGCAGCTGCTGCCATGGTAACAAACTGAAACCCGAATCAGAGAGGGAGATTCGCCTTTTTCACTGTCTTGACGTCATTTCTAGTACACTACGACTATAACGCTGCAGCTGCAAAGCAGACAGTGCAAAAGAAAAATACGCAGACCTTTTGAATGCTCACAGAAAAAAAAGACACCCCCCCCCCAAAAGGCAAACAACAAAAAAAGTAAAAACGTTTGGCCTATGCCCTTTTAAGAAAGTCATTGTACTGGAAAATCCCCATATGTTCACCACTATCAAGGACAATGATTATAAAGCAGCACTGACATCACTGGCTGTAACAATGGCACATTATCAAAAGTGCGAGCATATGGTTCACGTGCAAGTGACAAATTTATAGTTACAACTCCTTTGTAAACTCCAGCATCTCTCACTTTTACAGATTAGCGGTGTGTGAAGCAAACTGATTATTTTTTCTTATTGTTTACAAAAGTAGTAGCTCAGTATCAGTAAGCATTTGCTTCTCAGTTCAAGCTGATGACACCAGCATGTCTTTATCATAATGATAACAGAGACTGTGAAAACAGTCAGATAAATATAAGAAATGCTGAATGTCTTCAGAGAATAAAAACTAACAAGGAACAAAGCAGTTATCAGAACCAGCTTCAAGATGACGCAACCTAAGAAAGGGTGGGTATGCATTGACACATTATAAGTTAAAAAAAAAAAAAATGCCAGAAGCACACATGCTGTCAGTTTTCAGTTCATGACACAAATGCAGTATGTCATAGTCCTCAATGCCCTCCAGGCTTAAACATTTATTCTAGTTTTTCAACCATCTCTGCTGGTGAGCAATTTTTAAATTATTTATAGCAGTAACTATCTTGTTACTCACTCTGCTGACCCATTTGGCTTCAGCAGTCATTGTTTTTCCAAAAATGAAACTCAGAAATCAAAACACTTTATAAAACAGGAAAAACTTCAAGGCAACAACAAAGACCAGCCCACCATCAAAGCAGGTGATTTGTTGCCAATCAAAGAATCCCGAGCCCTCACGGCCTCGTTCATCTTCCTTTCTTTGTCCCCCTTGCCACCTAATTAAAGACTCTGCAGCCATACAGATTTCTAGAGCTCCATTCGTCGGTACAACTGAGCTGTGACCTTATCCTTTGTAATTAGCTGTTGCTTTTTAATGCTGCTGGTGTTTATTAGGATGGAGGTTTAAAGAAAAGGTGGGGGTCTGATTTCACTTGGCCCTCAATGCTAAATCCACAGATGACTTTTGAGAAGAAAAAGGGGAGGGGACACAAGTGTGTGTCAGTGGGGGTGTTTATAGAAAATAAAGAGTCTTGAGAGGAGATATGTGTGAGTGCAAATACGGGTGGCTTGTATAATGGGAGGCTAAGCTCCGGTTACAAACGCATTCACTCCTCCTGACAAACATCTGCCTTTCTCGGAGCTATAATCATCCAAACCCTTCACCCTCCTTCCTATAGTTCTCCAAAAGGTGACAGACAGGTGTTGGAGCCGTGTGGTTTATCCAACAAACACATAGGTACATATGTGCGCACACAAAGAATGGACATGCAGTATTATTATCCCATGTCTGTCAGAGGTTATGATTTATGATGGTAAATCTCTGAAAAGAGCCATACGATGAAACATCTGTCTGTGTGCCAGTGTGCATAGGATCCAGGGGGTTCAGCACTTGAGCTGCCAAATTGCGGTTTTGTTTGACTGGTTTTACACAATCTGTCAGGTCAGCAGTAGTCAAAAGACAGTCCTGGCTGAAACCTATTTTCAAATGTTAGGGTCATAAAAAAAAAAAAAAAGTCAAGTCAAATTTTACGATCACTAAGGACATGTCTCAAATATTTTCAGCCAAACAGTTTCTTGACAGAAAATGTTAAAAAGAAAAATTAAAATGAATTTTATTTTCCTCTTTACAGCTTTATTCTTAGAAATGTCATCCTGGAGATCATAAACTGAACAGTTACGTAGATAAAAAACAGAAGATTTAAAATGTGCACATTTACATTTCTGTGTAGGCAAGCACTAAAAGTGTGAAAGCCAGCTGAAAAACAAATTCAAGGACATCTGAATCAGTGTGTCAGCCAACATATCTCAGACAAAATATGATCATGTACATCTCCTTTGCCAATATATATTGCTGCACAGATTATGTTCTTTTCTCCTGTGCAAAAGGTTTGTTGTTTAGCAGTGCAAAGGCCTGATAAGAAGACTGATAAAAAGGAGATTGACATGGATGGCTGGGCAATTTTTAATCTTTTAATATCATACATGCAAAAATTGAAAATAAAAATGCACATGATTATTTTTTTCAGCATGGGAAATTTTTCTGCCCCCCCTTATTTGCTTGTTCTTGCAGATTAAACCCCAGCTGGTTTTTTTGGATTTAGAAAGGTATGAACATTAAATGTGATGAAATTTTGCCATTTTTGTGTGAACATTTCACAGATTGTCTCTTTGGTTTGCTTTTTAATATTATTTACACTTACCACTAATCAGATCTTATATTTTATATTGCATTTATGTTTTTGACTGTCAGATTTATACATTTGTGTAAAATAGAGACATTCTTATTTCTCTATGAGTGACACATCAGCAGCCTTCCAGTAGATACCACTGAGTGTGATCCAATTGTCCATGGTGGGATCAGTGGATCATCCGGGACCCTCCCGCTATGCTGCCCGCCCTCCCCCGCCTCCAGAACAGTGTGGGGCCTCGGGTACAACAGGGGGGGCCATGATCAATAGGGATTTTGTGTGTTTGATTGTCTGTGCGCGTATGTGTGTCTGGTTCGGTTTCTGTTTTCCAGTATGTGTGTACGTGTTTCCATCTGTGTGTTAAGTGATGCAGGGAGGGGGTGAGGGTTTGGAGGGTGAGCGGTGTCTTTTAGTTCAGTGCTGTGGTTGTGACTGATAGGGTGGCGGGCCCCAGCATGTGGAGGCCCAGGGGACCGGCTCTGTATTGGCAGACTCTGTAGAGAGGCTTTCTGTTCCCCCATCGATCCCAACATGTCAATTAGACGGACTCAAATAAATGTGCCCTCAACCTTAGCAAGCCCACCGTATGCAGAGCCTCCCATGTAAACGACACTCACACATCAACCCTCGTGTCACCGGAGCCGGGGCAATACCAAAAGGCTTTCTGGGTTAAAACTGAACTAGAGCTTTTCCGCTGCACAGATTGTTTTTCACTTTGACCCTGGCCTTTGCTCACGAGCAGTCAGACGGTGTTTGATGCTGTGCAGGTAAATTACCTTTTATGGTTCTCATTTCCCCTTTGGTTTCTGTGAAAAACAAGTGACATTTACAAAAGTGAAAGCAGACCAGGTTGTTTTTGTTTTTAGAATAAAAAAAATGGTAATTTGTAGAGTAACACAGTGACACTGAGGTTGTTTGCGCCAGTGAGAATAACTTTTGATAATGTTTCCGAAAAAGTTGTTTTTACTGAAAATTCTCAGAGGTAATTTTAACCATTAAAGTTACAAATATTGAAATTGAGAAAAGCCTGTTATTATAACAGTTTTTCATACTTCATTATGGGACTTCATACTTGGCACTTGTTGACTAAACATGTAGAGACAATTCAAACTGACTCAAATAATTTTCACGCCACCATCATCTTACCTTGATACAAAAACTCTCTGTCTGGGAGTGTATTTGTTCCTTTGTAAAGACCTTTAAGACTTGAGCAACCAAACTTTGGACGCAGGTATATTTTAGGTTCCTGAAGGCTCTTATCACATCACATCATAATGTTGCCCAGCATCCACCTAAAATGAGCATTTTTGCTCAATCTGGGCAATAACACCTCAAAAAGCCACTGTTATTTTGAATTTTAGAACAATAACATCTAATTTACACATCAAAAAGTTGAATTATGGTTGAATTAGCCATGACATATCATGATGCCATTACGTTGCCTGGTAACCATCTAGCAATTGGATACAATTATTTTTAGATTTGAAAGCATACGCAACACTTTATGAAAGCATCCTATTATTTTAACATCTCATTTATACCCACAAAAGTTGAATTATGCATACCTAGCAACCACTTATCATTTATAGTAAAAATACTATTTTTTTTAGCATTTAAACACTAACCTTTTTTTTTTTTTTAACTTTTCACAACATAAGTTTACAGTTTCCGAGTAGGCTATTTAGCTCAAGTTAAACTAAATAGCAGCTGCCTATAGCCTTCTATTTAACAGACAGACATAACTGTGGTATACCAAAACCCTGACTGGCTAGCTTAAAAAGATTTTTAAAGCCAATTTGAAATACAAGATTAATGCCCATTTCTACCTAAGCACACAAGACTCAACGCAACACACAGACACAAACAGACGTTTGAATAGCTGGATGAGACGATAAAACTCCAAAGAAGCCCACCATTATAGAGACAGATTGAGGTTGGAGCCTCTTGGAGATAATGACAGGGAGAAGTGAGTGACCCCCATGACTGGAGGTGATAAACTGATACTTCCTTTGTCTCTGCCCCTCACTACATCACAAATCATGCCCCATATTCACTGCTCTCCATCACCCCTCTAAACTCAACTCTTCATGCCTCCTTCCCTTGAGCAGACACCCCTGTGAGCTGCTGCCCCAGCCTTATTCCACCCCCTCCTCTCCACCTCTCTGCACTGATCAGTAGGATTTACTGTGCACTCGTCCACAGTTCTCAGCCGGTCACACACGCCCTCTGGGTCGATCTCGGTCGAATTCAATTTGTAAGATATTATGTATTGATCCCTGTGCTCTGTCCTGTCCCCCTTCCAACCCTCTGTGAATCCCTGGCAGGCGCTCATTGACCCACATGCATGATTCCTTAGATCATCATCATGTAAGTATAGCAGTCTGAGCCAGTATTACTGTATGTTTGGAGTGTTTAGGCTTTTACCAGTGATTTTTTTTTTAACATCTGCAGCCCAAGATGTACATGATAACACAGAGGAGTGTAAGAAGCTTGACATGAAAGACACATTCCCTAAAAATCTTTTATGACAGTTTTGTCAGTGCTTAAGTGATCTTATTTCTTTGGTAAATTAGTTTTTGGCCTTTGGTAACAGTACATTTTGAGAAATGACTTAAATGGAAAAACAGATGTGTTTTCCTCTATCCTGCAGATTTATTCAGCACATTCTTTATTAAGAATGGATAACAGACCTCCTTCTACTAACCATCTTGTGCTTCCATTTAGCCTTAGCCAAGAGGCTTTAAATCTTTGAGATCAATAATTGTTCCCCTGTTTCTCTATAAAACCCACAGGTAAATAATTCAGATGAGATTGTGAAATCCTTTAAAATATTTTAATTTCGATGTGTGATTTACGGGTATATATTCACTCTCACGGGGCCATCTACAAATTTGCAGGTTAAATCAATGACCATTTTGACTGGATACATTGAGATATGTAAAACATTTATAACTAACCTCTTACATCATTATCAAATATTAGGGAGGCTCTGTATCACTTTCCTGTAAATTGCAGTATTACAGTGTTGGTAAAATAAAAAGCCAATTATGTATTCAACCCAGAAAAAAATCTTAGCCCCAGACTCTACCTAACACATTATGGTGCACCATGAGCAACTGACACATAAACAGATGAGCAGAGTGCTTGCATGGCTGCCACAGATAAGAGAAATAAGGTCACATGCTAACAGGGGAGAGAAAGCTCTCCACGAAGGTGGACAATGGCTATGACATTTCACAAATCTGGCTAATTCCCCGGAAAATTTATAAAGGGCATGTTGCATATAATTGCATCATGAGGTGATCATGTTCAAAGCATATCACTGCAGCTCTCTTTTTCCTTGTGCGCACTAATGGTCACAACAAAATCTTATTCAAATTATCACGCTTTATGCTGTGCATTTCAAAATAAAGCTCAACAAAATGCAAATACACTGAAGTAACATATTGGAACAAAGCAAAAAAAATCCTTAAACAACAACTGAGATTTAAATTCTTATCTCAGCCCGACGGTGTATAGCAATCCTTCGTCTCAAACTGAGGACATGAGGGACAGTGCATGCACATGTGTACTTAAGAGGTTAGCAATGCATCCATGCACAAGTGTGTGAATGTGTGTGTGTGTTTAGGGGAGAAACAGAAAAAAAGAAAAACAGGAGGTAGACGCAAGAGTCCCTGTGGGGTGAGTGGAGGACAGCACTGTGGAGTTTCCTCGTCAGTGTTTGGGATTCCCTCTGTTTACCCCTCAACTTCCTGTCCCAGTAAGGAAGCATGAAACACTCTGACTCCCCTGGCAGGAAACATGAGCCTGCTCTGCTTTGTGACTCACCCTGACCTCCAGCCAAACCTTCATCACATGACAGTTTTAGCTGTACTGCGGGGAAAATTTAAATGAGCTGAGAACATGTTGACAGTATACTTATATTTCTCTTTTTGTGTACAATATATATTTTTGCCAAGGCCTTTAACAACATCAAAAGCTAAATATACCCAAAAGAGTAAATGTACAATACTGTGCAAAAGTCTTGAGCCACCCCTTATTTCTGCATATTTTGCTTTGAAGGAGTTTTTAATAATTTTTTTTTTAAATGGCCTTGAGCAAAAGTTTTCCAGGCTTTTCAACCTTTTTCCACAGATACTGGCTGCTTTTTCACTCATTTTCAGCCAGTTGTACCTTACCATTTTCAGAGGAATTTTTTTGTTTGTTAAGGCAGTTAACACTGACCTATGAATCAATCAAGCATAAAAAAAGGTACCTAATTTGAGAAATGAATTATTATTGTGACTACACATAACAGACAACTTAGCAAAGAACCAATTTTAAATTGTGTCTTTGTTACTTGCAGCCTGCCACAAAACACATTTTTTTCTTTAAGCTAAATCTATGAAAAACACCAATGATAACAGTTTGACAAGCATAAAATTATATTTTTGCACCAATAAGGTGGTTTCCAAAATAGGAGCATTGTTACTGGTGGAAAACCTTTCATACATTGTATGCACTAAGTCCTTAAAAAAACTGAGGAAACTGGACAAGTGGAGGACAAAAAAGAAGAAGTGGCAGACTTAAAAATAAATCTACATCAGATGAACAGTATCTGAAAGACATGTCCTTAAGAAACAGGAAAAAAAATGCAGCAAAAACCTGACACAGTACACTGTGGAGTCTCTTACATAATGACGAATCCAAATTTAACACTTTTGGTTCAAATTGTTTTGCAATGTGTACAGCGGTAGTCACGAAAGGAGTAATACACAGCAGAGGCTCTGTCATGATGGTGGTGTTGGAGATCAAGACTTTTGCACAGTACTGTAGCTACTGCAAAAACAGACAACCGGATTTCTTCAGAAATCTACTTTAACTTTGCCAGCATTTAATTAAAAATGAAAATTAAAAAATTGAGTTTGTGACACTCTTGTAAAGCTTTTGCTCAATATAATATGTGTTGTTAACCTTGATGACACCATGCAGCTGCAACTTTTCTTTTATGCCATTAGTTTTTGCCCTCTGTTCTACAGAGATCATTTATAAGTTTGTCCTGAAGTGTTCGCCCTCACCTCTGAGCTTATTAGCATGGAGAAATACTTTGTCCCAGCTGTAAGGATCTTAACAAATTTCAACTTGACCATTAAAACTCATGAACGAGTTTTCTGGCATCACTCTGAGACAGGATGTTTCTAATTTTAGAGATGTTGTGCAAATGCAAGAAAGCAGTTCTACATATTTGTTTAATATGCACATTGAAGGACATATCCTGGTTCAATCCATATCCAACAGGAAAAATATAGCTAGAACCTGTGTATTTTAAATGTCTCTAACCCACTAAAATAAACATATTTTATTATTTGTCCAAACCTATCTTGAGTGCCTGGACATGGACTTCTTGTGCTTTATTTTTGCAATAATCTTTTCATTTAAAAAAAAAAAATTTTTTTTTCTTACCATTATTCATTTCCACTGGTGTTTGGGGAACAAGCAATCCTCCTCTTATTTTCTTTTTTTTCTCCAAGTACATGTGGCTTTATATTACCATTTTTAGGAAAATCCTTTTTCTTTCATTTTTTACATCTCTGTCATAGCTGTATGTTAAATATCGAGCTACAACCAGCAGCTGGTTAGGTTAGCGATGCATAAAGACTGGAAACGGAGGGAACTTGATCATGAGGACTGCCCAAAGGACAAACAAACAAGGCCATCTGCCTATCAGCATCTCTAAAGCTAAAGTAATGCTGTAGACGTTAAGTGTTTACTATACAAAGATTTTAGGATTTATAATACAGCAATATTGTTTTCTATGTACTTTTGGAGATGTGTTATCTGGTTCTTCTATTTCTAGTCTCATGAAGACTATTTACCAAAGAATCCATCTGGTGTCCATCTTTTCACTAAGCTAGCTAATTTTCTGAAATTACAAGTAATGTGTGTACTCATTACTGCTTCAGCTAAAGCTCCACAAGTCCTTTTTATGTGCCCAGTTTTTTTTAGTTTTTTTTTTCAGTAAACAAACAAAAAACAAACACAAGAGGCAATGTGTGAGGAATGAGCTGTCATGGCTCTAACATTTGGATACAACTGGAAATTTTTTGTTTTTTTTTAATTATAGTAAACCTGGAAGCCTGACAATCTTCTTTTAGCAAGTAAAACATTTCCACAAACACTAAATTTCTGAAAATTGTGAAGAAAGTTCACTGGAGCCATGATGAATAAAATACACAGCGCAAGAGCAGTTACTTACTTATAAAGGTTAGTGCTACAGGCAACTCAGACGTATGCAGCTCATTAAGGACCTAATGAAAAACTTGGTCTCTGTCCAATAACAGCATATGTAGATTCTCAAGCCGCTGGCAAACATTAAAACATAATTTCTTACTAATTTCTTATTTGCTTAAAAAATACATTATTAGTCCTAGGGAGGACCAATCGCTTATACTTCCCGTAACGGTGCTTTTCTTTAAATTTAGTCCAAATTGTGCAAATTTAAAGCTGATTTACCCATGTTTTGAAAAAAATAAATTCAGGTAAATTTATACAACATAACACTCATGTCAAGGTGCTTGATACTGTAAGATAAAAACTCTATAGTATTTGGGAGATAACCCCAACAATCAAACAACCTGCTACGGGCAAGCACTATGCAATGGTAGTAAGGAAAAAACCCTTTTTAACAGGTGTGGGGGTGGGTGGAGAGCAGTGGGTTAAGGGTCACTTAATCCATCCCTAACTATAAGCTTTATAGAAAAGTAAAGTTTTGAGTCTAATCTTAAAAGTAAAGATTGTGTCTGTGTCTGTCTTCCGAATCCAAACTGGGCGCTGGTTCCAGAAAGAGAGACTTGGAAGCAAAAGTATCTACCTCCCATTCTACTTTAATTTTAATTGCTGTGCAATTAAAATAAAATTTTATACTAATATTTTCTAGGGGAGGGATGTAGAATGTAAAAAAATACTGGTCCCATGGAATGCTGTGGAAATCTGTTATCAACTTTTATGTGTGAAGAATTTACATGAAGAGCTTGTAAACTATCAGATAGATACAATTCAAACCAATGCAGTGCAATTTCTTTGATACCCATGGTGTGGTCTAATTTCAGTAGTAAACTGTTGTGGTCAGCAGTATCAAATGCTGCACTGAGGTGTAGCAGGACAACCACAGAGATGAGTCCACTTTCAGGGGCCATAAGATCATTTGTAACTTTCACTAGTGCTGTTTCTGTACTATGAATTCTGAAACCCGATTGAAGCTAATCAAATAAACTATTCCTATACAGATGATCAGTTAGCTGTTTTACAACTGTCCTTTCAAGATTTTTTTATATAAGAGGGAGGCTGGAAAATGGGCTATACTCAGCTTAGACATCTGGGTCAAGTGATGGCATTTAAAGTATAATTGTTTAATTTCTGCCACCCTAAAGGCCTGTGGTATGTATCAATTTAATAGAGACAAATTACTCAGATTTAAAATTGTAGTATTTATTAATGGTGAGGTTTTTTGAACAGTCTTGAGGGAATGGGGTCTAATAGACAGTTGAATAATTTAGAGGAAGAAATGATTCAAGTTTGAAATGAGAGAAACTGATATTTATTTACGAGTCTTAATAAATACCAGCAGTTATTAAAATTGTACTTAATGTCTGTGGGATGACTAAATATTTTTTCCCTAAAGGTTAAAATTTTATTTGCGAATAAGTCATATCATCCCTATTAGTTAAAGTTACAGTAACACTTGGCTCAACAGAAATGACTCTTTGTCAGCTTGGTTACAGTGCTGAAAAGAAGCCTGGAGTTGTTCCTGTTTTCCTCCCTCAGCGATGAATAGTAATAGCTTTATGGAGGGCTTTTTTTTATCAACTATTTTTCCAGGCCAAACAAAGATCTTTCAAATGAGTTCAATGTCATTTCCTCTTCAGAATCATCTGCTTTAAAGTGCATATTTGTGAGTTAGATCAGGGAGTCAAAACACTGTGATTTGATTTCTTTTACAGAGGTGCAACAGCATTCATAGTCAGAGCGTGAGAATGTCATACTATTAACAAGATAGCCTTTTGGAGTAAAGTTTAGTTAGTTGCTCTGCATTGTGTTTGTACATAGCATTGAAGATGGTAACAAAGAGGGAAGAACTTCCTTAAACTTAATTCAGAAAGACACGTAGCGCACAGAAATTTTTTCTCCAGTGCTATGTTGTCTATTTTTTTTTTTTTTTTTTTTTT
>VVHJ01010872.1:41014-51335 GCA_015107715.1 Tylochromis polylepis
TTGTTTTTTAATTTTTTTTTTTTTTTTTTTTTTTTTTTTTTTTAGGAAAAAACTGTTAAACATCCCTTTTTTATGCCATATGTCAGGACACAATACAGAGTGTGTTTAAAATGGCGAGTAGGCTCATTAATAATTTGAGAGAACCCACTTGAGTATAATAATAAATTAAATGCAGTGTTGAGATTTTCAACAGCTACAAGAATGTAAAAAAAATCACACACTATAATTATATAATCTGAACTCAGCACTAAATCACATAAGTCTAAGAAATCAGATAGGAACTTTTAGTAAGGGCTGGCCTAGTTTTACTTGTATTTTTCACAACAAATAAACCTGTTTTTTGTGTTTTCTAATTGTGCAATGCTAAGAGTTAGACTTTCATATGAATTAAAACTATGTCTAGGTTGATTAATTAGCCAGAGTAAAAGATTGCAGCCATTCGTCCTCCTTGGCCTGTGCTTCAGTACGACTCATGGGTGTTGATTAATATAAACTAATATATTCATCCTTTGGAAACCAGGTTTCTCTAAGGCATTATAAATAACATTTAGCTCAATTATTAAATTTCATACTAACAAGGAATCAGAAAAGAGTAATTAATGCTTAACAGTTCACATTTAAATGTTTTGTTCTTTGGTGCAGTTATATTTGCCATCCTTTGACTTTTTTTATAATTAGAACATTTTAATTGTATTTTGCTTGTATTTGCATTTTGGTTATTATTAAGTAGTGTGGGAGCAGAGAAAGTCTCTAGGGGGTTTGGGTTTTTAGGGTTATGGTGGTCATTCTGTTGGAATAAATAAAGTCTCTAATAAACTTGGTTGCTGAATTTGTGGATCCATGTATTTTGTAAGCAGCAATTAGACTGGAAGAGCCAACCCAAGAAGAGCTCAGATATCATAAAGCTGGACCAGTCACCTAAAGGAGTGATCGGTAATGATACCATTTCTGACACTTCAGCAAACAATGCATGGATCAACTGAGGATGAGCCACATTCATCTCTGAGGTCTTGTGTCAAGTCTTTGCTGGAGCTTTTCCTGTTTCTTAAGGACAACACATTCAGTTACTGTTTTTTTTTTATCGTAGATTTTTTAGGCCTGTCACTTCTTTTGTCCTTCACATGTCTGCTTTCAAGAGTAACATTTCCTTAAAATTCTCAAAATCTAAGGACACACTGCACACCATGCTGAAAGATGACAAGGTTTTGGGCAAAAACTTAGTGGTACAAAAATACTACTTTATGTCTCTCAAACTGTGTTATCTTTAGCATTTTTGTAGACTAAATAAATTATTCACTAAATAAATTTAAATAACTAAATAAAATCAAACAAATTGTCTGTTTGTGTGACAGGATGCAAGCAACAAAGACACAAAATTAAAAAAAAAATATATATGCATTACTAAGTTACCTGCTATGTGTTGATACAAATTAGATGTCTTTTTATGCTTGAATGATCCATAGGTCAGTGTTAAGTTGCTTAATAAAACAAAAACGTTCCTCTGAAAATCATCAGGTAGAAAGAATGAACTGAAAATGAATGAAAAAACAGCAATGTCCAACGAAGAATTATGAAAGAAGGCCTTCAGAAAGCTTGGAGAACTATTGCTCTAGACTGCTTTTAGAAAGTCTGTCTTCTTGGTAGCAAAACATAAAGAAAATAAAGGTGGCTTAAGACTTTTGACCTGCACTGTAAGTCAATAAGAATATTCATCTGCAGCACATGGATTTACCAAATTGAATGGAGCTGTCTGATGGATTACCAATCTTGAACAAAGTGTTAGACTGACATTGATGTCATCCCTACTGCTAGTGTGGCTAAAAAGTAATATTTATTATGTTAATTCTTCTTTTCTTTTTTTGGAATCCATTGAAACCAAAACAGCAAAAACCTTGGACTATGCCACAATGTATAAGCACTGACTGAGTAATGACTGGCTGTTGTTTTTCTAACTGTGTTGACTGTCTTGGAAGTGTGCTTCCTTCCTTCCTCCCCTCCAGATTTCAACTCTGTCTGAGTTTGGTGTCGTGGGCCAACAGTCAGAGATGAGGCCGGCAGTGAGCCTGGACTACATCAAACACACACCAGACACTGCAGCCGGAAGACAGGCAGGAACCGTGAAGCTCTACTCAACTCTGTCACTGTCTATCATCATAAAACTGACCTAGAACAAGCAGTGCTGCAGAAATGGGGGGTATCCAGCAGGTGGGAAAGAATGTAATCCAACATACAGGCTGTTTTTTTTTGTCAGCATTTTCTTTTGTTGAGCAAGAGAGATGAAAATGGAGAGAAAATGAGAATATCAGAGTTCATGCCAAGTGGCAAAAGTATCCTCATTCATCTGCAGTCTTTTCTCTTTGTACAAAGCAATCGCAAACTGCAGTACATGCCAATTTTCTGAAGGAAAAGGTTATTTTCAGAGGATGAAGATAGACTTTCCACTTGACCTGTGTATAATCAAAGAGCATAACAATGAAACCAGGTTCTGTCTGCGGTTCCCCCCTGCAGCTTTTTGACATTTAGCAGAGCTGTCTTTTGACTTAATGACTTGTGAATGAAGAGAGAGACAAGGTAGTGTTGTGTGATTATTGTTGCATTCATTCAATTCATGCAGCTATCTGTCATTTTGTAGTTGATTTCTATGTTTACAACAACTTGTAGAATCAATTAAAATGGTTTGTCCACAAACAAGACATGAATTTGAAAAAAGGAAGAAAAGCACATCAAAGGTGTACATAAATTAGAATACCTTCTTTCAAGTAGGCAGCTCTTTCTGAAAAATTGATTAAAGACTTGGCACTTGTTCAGAAACAACAATGCGTCAGACTTGAACGAGACCAGGCAGGACTTAAACCAAACCAAGATAAACGAAGTCGATACACAACAAGAGAAAACTAGCACAGACTAGACCGGATCAGACCTGTCAGATGTCTGTCAGTCTGCACAGATCTTCTCAGTCTGTCTGGGAGGAATTGATCTCTCGGATTGATCTAAGGCTCAGTCCATCTGCCTGATCCAGACCTTAATGCCATAGAACACACAGGAGGAAGAGATGGGGAGGGTGGAAAAGCATAGCAAAGCAGAGATAAACAGATATCAGTGCAGATAGGTTGGTACATCAGGAACTGTAGGAGGGGACGGAGTCTAGTCAGTCTAGTCTGGACAGCTGGTGTTGATAGCCAATCTGCCCAATCCTGGCGCATTTTGTAAAACATGAAACCCAGCAACCTGATAGCATGAATTAATAAATGAACAATTTCTCTTATAACAGGGCCCCTGCTCCATCTGGGTTTTCTTTACACAGACACAATAGGCACTTTAGAGGGGCCCAAAGGGGTGTTCATTCCCTCAAGTACTAACTACACAGACCACTGGATGACTGAGAACCACTTGATCGCATAATGACACGAAGAGTTGATATTGCCGCTCATGCAACCATCAGAGTTATACATAGTGCGGAATCTGTGAATAGCTGCTGCTTCTCTGTTTCTTTTTTGGTTATTTAGAGCGGGCCTAATAAGCAGTGTGGGTGGTGAATGAGGAACCATTAGCTCAATAGCTGAATGAAACCAGTACAGCCTCCTCTTACTTCTTTGCTTTTCACCCCCAGCAATAGGAACACCTGCACCAAGAGACAGGCATAGTAGGAGGAGCACAGGGACAGGGGGTAAAGAGTGCCAGGGTTAACCCTATAATGCCCTGTGTATCATATTTGATACATGAGTTTCTGAGACCTCTATCTCATCAACATGATCAATACTTGCCATAATTTCAAAATGCTATTGACAAAACTCTTTATTTTTGTCTAAAATTAACATTGTTGTTAACAAAAAGTTGCCAAAAATGCCCAATGTCTCAAATGCGATACAACAAATATATAATAAATATATATTATACACAACATGATATAGCAAAGAAAAATTTGTTGATTTTGTTATAAGGGTTAATAAACATCTCAGTTCCAAAAAATCAGAATCTTCTGGCTATTTTTTGATGGGTTGGGTCTTACAGGGTTAAGAGGCGGAAATGGATAACAGGATGAGGCAAAGAAAAGAAAGAAAGACATCCTTGCCAAGAGGGAGATGGGAAGATCAATATCACTCTTATGCTTGTCTTTTAAATATAAGGCCAAGGCAGCTGGTTAGCTTACCTTAGCATAGAAAATGTAAACGGGGGATTGCTGGCCTGAGGCTGGTTGCCTGGCAGCAATAACTAGTCTAACATGTAAGGTCTTCAAATGGTTTCAGTAAACAACATATAGCAACCTAGGTGGAAACAGCAACCTGTAGGTGCTAATAATATTTTTTGCAGGGAAAGCAGCTTCCCCATATTTCCTCCTTTGTTCGGTGAAGCTCAGCTGACAGCTACTGAACTCAGTTTGATATATATATAAAAAAAAATAGTTGAAATAGTCTTTTATCTAACTATTTGCACAAAAAAACCAAGTGTAATTCAAGATGTTGAACTATTTGTTTAAATTCTTATCATCTGTTTGTGTTCACTTCCTAGAGACAGAGATTATCCTACATGTCTGTTTTGCAATTGACAGCTGCAATTGATGAAACTGGTGACGAAAGGTGAAAAGAATGAAACCAAAGCATTGTGGGTGTTGAGTGAGCCTGTCAGGCTACTGATGTATGGCAGGGCAGATGTAGAGAGGGGGAGCTGGAGGGCAGAGGGTGGGGGTAGTTATGGGATTGGTTGAGGTAAGCTGGCAGAATAGAAGAGAAAGAACAGTGAGGGACTGAAGAGGAGCAGGCATGCAAGCTATGTGATGACTATCAGAAAAACACAGGGGCTGTCTGTTCTTTTACCCTGCCTCGGCTGGGAGGCACAGGGCTGGGTCCCTAAGCAGGTGTGCGGGGTGTGGAAACACAGGAGGGGAAGTGGGGGGTGGGCAGAAAGACAGCAAAGGAAATGGAAAGTCAAGTAGGAACAGAAAGGAGGAGAAAAGTACAAACAGTGGTGAGTATTGATAAAAAGACTGAAAGACAGACCAACGCCACTGAGATGAAAAAAAGAGGTCAAAGCAGGTGGAGGAGAACGGCACGCAAGGCTTGCTGGAAGCTATCCTGGTCATTAGTAACTCTCGAATGGCTCAATAAAATGCTCAGACACTGGAAGACAGTATGCCTTCCAGCATTTGTCTGTATGCTTAGATGTCAATATAGTAAAAGCAATGTATCAGAGGAATCAGATGGATCAATGGAGAAGAGAGGTGAGTGTAACTGAACCACCGTGACCCTTAGCTGACCTTTCATCATCAAGACACAAGTCTATCTCACCTGTCCCAGAGATGTACACATGCACACAGGCTGACAACTGAACTCTCACCTTATGAGTTTATTACTTCACCAATTCCAAATAGTTTTTTCTTTCTTTTGTCTTTCTTTTAAAATGGATGCATTGCAAATATGTGTAGAAGGAGAAAATGCATGCTCTTACACACAGCTGTACCAACTGTACCACAACTGTGCCAATTTTTCTGGTTTCCTAAACCCAAACAGTAGTGTAAGGCTAGATTATCCATCTCAGACTGTACGATATCCAATATTTAGTTCAATATTAAGTTTCCTTATTTCAGTAGCTCATATGAACCTTGCAATTAGTGTCAAAAATGTCCACAGAGTTTAGTCCCATAATGACAAATTCTAGAAAGGAACCTTCACTTATAGCATTTTTGTAGTGCACTAGTTGTTGTCATAGGATGCTAACGGGATTTACCTGAGCAGACACTGTGCCAGTTTTACTAACTGGATAGCCTACATGTGTTAATTCAAATGATGCCGAGTCTGAGTTTGTGCAACCAGTATCTACAGTTTATCTACTATGTGAATCCCACTGAGCACAAATATTCGTGCCCAGTCCCGTTTGTTCATTAAAAGTTTTTGTTTTTTTTAAGACAAGACAGTCATTTTCTTAGTGCTGACACAGAAATGCTGTTTCTCAAACTTCCCACTTACATAACTGCACTTGCTATTTTGAGCCTATTAATGACTTCATGCTGCCAATTACAACAACATGTAATATTATACATGTATCTGATATAGAGGTAAAAAAAAAAACTGAGTGTGGATTGCTCTACACTTGTCACTCATTAAGGTCACACTCTTGGCTAAATAGCAGAGCAACTGCTTCCCTTTACATTTACATTACGGTAATCAGTATCAGTGTAACATTTCAGAATGTAAGGTACTTTGACAGTTGTTTTATAATGTTGTTACAGCCGGTCCCAGTCTTGCATTTTCTAAATTAGTAAATGTTAAGCAGACAGAAAAGAGCAATACGGGAATTTACTACTGCCCCGAGCAAAGTTTGTCTGTGGGTCACCAACCAATTGTTAGCCAGTAGGAGGAGATAACTTCACAAGCACTGATGTGTATGCAGATGCTAGGAATAGTTTTTTCTTTTCATATTTTAGTTTCTTTATTTGGGTAAGATATTTGCCAAAACGGTTTATTTATTTGGCTAATATAACTCACCTTTTTGTGCTTCCCCTTAGGGCCAAGTAGCTAGATAGCTGGGTGAGAGATCTTCTGGCTACAAGAAACAGGAAATGGAGAATCCAACAATGGAGTGTTAGGAGGGGGACATGGCATGAAGGAAGAAACTTCAAAGCTTTTTGTTTGTTCTTGAAAATATGATAAAAAACCTTCTTTACTTGTACTTAATGTTGTTTGTTATTTAGCTTTTTAATGTGTTTTTCAAAAATATTTACTGCTAAATTTTCCACTTTGCATCATATAGGCTAGCCTATCTATAGCTGTGTCCCAATTCAGGGTATATATACTTTCCTGTGTCAGGTGTTAGGTGGGCTAGTTAGCATTTAGTTGTGGTCTTGTTTACCTAAATTTTAAAGTTAGGCCCTTATCAGTAGTTATTTTACTAGAATTTTTATTACAATTTTTCTGTTTAATGTATTTTTAAAACATTTATCTCATTATGATTTACTGCTTGATCCCTCATAAAGATTCATGTAAGGTAGTAATTTTACATGTTCCGTTCGTGTGTGGCAAATTATCCTCTTTGTTGTAGAAGAATTAATATTATATGTGCAGAAGGCATCAGCAGACAATCACAATCAAATGTTTGATTCAAGAGAGCACTTATCTGGAAAAATGCATACATAAATAAATAGCTTACATATTATTCTACATGAAGATGTAGCAGCAAAATAAGACACACTGAAAGGCAGTTACATTATGCATTTTCTAAAGCCCCCAAAAAACTCTATTAGCTTTAATAGTTAACATATCCTGAATATTTTGCACTTGAATTAAATGAAATGAAGTTTTATTTATTTCATTCTTAAAAGTTAAGAGCTCAGCGTGTTTGCTTTTTGAAAGTTAGCAGAACTCACATTGCCTATCTTTTTTTAAAAATCTGTTTCAAGTACAGACAGTATTTCTTTTTAGTCTGAATGGGTCAATAATCACCATTAAGAAGGTGAAGGACGTCAGCATGAACCAGTCATGTAATGTCAGCTAGTTATTTAATGTTCATGTATTGTTTGTTCTTTAGGGTCCCTGCTGTTCTAGCATTAGTGACAAACATAATATTTTGGTTAGGCTAGCACAATATCTTATGACATTATTCTATCGATAGCTTATTTTGGTGTCCATTTAAATGATCCACATTTGACAAAGTGGGTTCCGTGAAGCAGGAAGGGCATGTTTGATGTCTGCTACACCTGTATGATAAAGTCTGAAGAAATATATTTGTACAAAATGCTATGGTTCACATGCAGCACCTTGTTTCAATAGCAGTTGTGAACAAGTTGAGACTTTAGGTCAGTAGAGCTGCTGATAAAATGGCTACCCAGCATTTGTCTAAATAAAGCTGATAAATATAACTGGCAGCAGGAAGCCTTGTTTTTCTCTTAAGCATGTGCTCCCATAATGATCTGATGTCATACCTGGCTATCTACTTTTAAATATTTAGTCACATTTTTTGTTTGTTTTATTTTGTGGTTGTAATGAAAACTTACTAAACCTTATATTCATACTCAACCTTGAATTTTACTTCTTCCAAAAATATAACTCTTTTCTATTTCTGAGTGTGTTCTAAAGCTTTGAAAGGGCAAATAATTGGCTTGTGACTCCTCACTGCAACATAATTAAGCGCAGATGAATCTGCAGAGACCAGCGTAGGCCCTGTCTGTGAATACACTCACAGACACAACACACACACAGTCACAGCCACTGTTGCTTTGTCAGCTGCTGCTGTTTCTGGTAAAGAGCGCAGGCTGTGGGAGTGCAGGGACATTTCTCGCTAAGGGAAGTGGTGGGGTTTTGCGGTCTTGTTTTAGCCCTTCTTGTTGAGAAATGGCCAAATGCTGCTTTCATTTTGAGCAGAGAGGCTAGCAATTACACTCTGCTGGTCACATGACCGAGATGCATGGCTTTTTACTGCACCACTGAGACCCTCCAAGGCTGATATGCCAAGAATGAAAAATAAAGTGATGACCCCTCCCCCATCACCTCCTCCACCACCACAACTCTCTCCTTGCACGCACTCAAATAAACAGGCACACACAAATTCATACAGTCTGTCTCTTGCCCTCTGAATAGCATCCAGCCAAATGTGTGCATGCAGCTCATCTTTGCATTAATCAGTCTCACAGTATAAAGAATACCTTGCTCTAGAATTAATGAATTTGCCAATAATGTTCCAAATGTTCTGGGGCTAACATGGCTCTAGCCCGTAATGCTCTTATGGTTCTCTGCTGTATTTGCTTCATTGAAATATAATCAATATCCACAGACAACAGATGACCAAAAGTATCAGATGAAAAAAAGCACTCATTTAATTGGTGGAACGTCATCATTAATCTACTCCAGTGTGTGAGTTTCTTTAGGATCGAGTGTGCTTCATACTGTTTGCACATTCACTTACTTTGTTTCAAAGTGGAATTTTTTTCTTCCCCTCCCAGTGACAAGGCAGCACATCTTTTTCTGCTTGAGGAGGACGTTGATGAATTACTAAGAGGCCAGCCGGAGAGGCACAATTAAGATTCCATCAGGATAACAGAAAAGGTAAATTATTTACATTAACAAGAAGGCTCAGATCACCCAAACATACCACCACAAATAGACAAAAAAGTGGCCTCTCCTCTGGAAACTGGTGGAACTGGCTTCCTTAAATTGTTTGTGCTGATAATTAATGAGCCAAGCAAATGTTTGCATGTGTGTCTGTGTGATAGGTATGTTAAGGTGGGGTGGAGCGAACATAGGGAAGGTAAAGAGGACAGTGCGGTGGGTGGTAGAGGAATGGGTTTGCTCATTAAAATGGCCAATGAGGCACACAATATCTTGTCTTTTTGATTTTTTGACTTGTATGCAAGTTTGTCCTCTTTAGGACATGAAGATTTTTCTTTGGATCCAAAGATAATTATTCTGTATGTAAACTTGCTGAAACAAAAGATTCAGCTACTACTTTTGTAACCAAGAAACTGCCTTTCATGTTAATAAAAGTTTAATTATTTTAAGAAGGATTTGATGTCTAATTATATTGTGTAGGCTCTGTTTATATATGACTATTTGATCACTACAAACTAATTGACATTTTTTAAAAACACACATGAAACTAAACAGAGATGTAAATTACGATTTCTGGTATCCGAAGCTTTCAGTTTAGGGATTTCTAGTGCTGAGGGTGTTTGGTGTTCAAGTAATCCTAGAAGCTATGCTATCAGTGGCAATTTGACCATTGGAGGGCCTTCAACAGCAAATTGCTGCTGGATGAAGAACCACACTATAAAAAGAATTTCAAGAAAACAATTTAATTTGTCTGAGATAGAGATACCAGAGCCCAACCCTGGAGCTAGGCCTGGGGGAGGGGCTCATCTGCAAATGCTTGGTGGTTGGCCCTGACAGGATGGGATGACAGGATTTTGGCGTGTTGCTGATCAGGCAGCAGTTGATGGCGGGGACCTTGGCTCTCCAAGCACCAGCTGCTGAAACTGGCTTTGAGGACATGGAATTGGAGTAGTACAAATGCCTCAGTGTCTTGTTTAAAAGTGGTTTAAAAATGGAGCAGAAGAATGGCAGGTGGAACAGTAAAGCATCTGGAGTGATCACCAATGGTGAGAAATTAGCTTTTTCTAAAGAGTTCCTGGACTGAACACTGTAGAGAGTCAGTAATTTGGGTAAGGAATCAGTAATATGGGAGGATCCTTTGTGTCAAAACCAAAACAAGACAATTTTTAGGTGGTTTGGGTAACTAGAAGTCCTCTTGGATGTGTCCCAGGTAAAAGCATGTCCAACCACAAATGGACCATAGGAAGATGTAGGACATGCAGGAAAGATTATATTTCCAGAAA
>VVHJ01010872.1:51355-63801 GCA_015107715.1 Tylochromis polylepis
TATATATATACATATATATAGATAGATAGATAGATAGATAGATAGATAGATATATCCAGTGGCAGGGAAAAGAGAAGGTTTGGACAGCTGTTATAGTTTCTATCTTCGGAAGTAGGGTCCACTTTTCATCAGACTTTGAGTTCAAGGATCTGCATGCCTGCCAATATTTGATGACCATAAAGCCCTGTCTGCAGAAAATGCAATGCAATGGACCAACTATACCTGCACCCTTAGGGAGACTTCAAGCAGACTTGAATAACGTATAATGGAAATATATGCAGCCAAGTGTAAACCCACACCCAAAGTGCAGATAAGCAGGATAAAATAGATGGATGGTAAACAGGTTACTGGTTTTGGCCACTTAGAGGATCAATAAACACTGACGTCAACACTGACAGTTGCATCTAGCAGGTACAGAACAACATTAGCATTCATTTGGAGACATTTACAGTATGTGTTGTGTGTTAAAGTCAAACATTTGCTCCTTTAAGGAAATATGTAGACCAAGATGTTCCATTAGATACAATAGTCGGTTATTATACCATTTGGCGCTGGGCAAATTTTAAAACTTAAAAATGCTAAAAAGCACAAAAAGCAAAACAAAACCCATTAAACAGTTTCACACACTATAAAGTTTAATATGAAGAATACTGGTTTGTAGTCTCTGAGTTTTACTGGCACAAAGATTCCTGAGAATGTCTAGCCAAAAAATAATAAAAATCTCCACACTTAAGATAAATAGAGACACAAGAGAGAAACTAATATGGAAGGAATCAGAAACATAAACACATCTGCATAAGAAAAAAGTCAGAGTGGAAAGCTATCTGATTATGAAAGATGCATTTTGGACTGGCGTCTTTTGACGAATTCCAAAACAAACCTTTCCCTCGTGTGACATTTAGATAACAATTTTAAAATGACAACCCATGTCACCATTACATTTATTTGGAATGTATACATACAAACATTTATGCACTTTCTCAGATTTCTAGTTCTGGGCTGTCTACTTTTGTTTGAATTAGTGAACACTTGACTGTTTTTTGGCAGTATTCAGGGTCCTGCTCCTCTTTCTTGAAGCTTACAGAAACCAAGCAAGGCACATACATCAAGAAATCCTGATTGATAGCATGCGATAGCGCAATCATCTCACAAAATGTGTATAGTTACTCTCCCACTGTATAGTCTTTGCCTAGTTTTGTGGAAAAAAATCAAGTGAATGTTTGACCAAATTTCAAAGATGACTGCATGTGCTGCATGTAGTAACACAGTAAAAGAAATACCTTTAGTCAAATTTACACGGATCATATTTATTCTCTTAAGGTTCTTTTTAAAAATAATTTTCAAGTATATTTTACTTGTAAAACAGTATATTTACTTGTAACAGTATATCTTATAATAAATAATAACTATGAACATTTCATCCAACATTGCTGCATAGTCTTCTGTAGCAGGTGCAGTGTGAGCATTTTACAATTTATAATTTCTTCTATTTAGACTTACTATAATTCATTTTAGTTTAATTAAAGTTTATTTATACAAGGACATCTCAAATTAGTAAGGAAGCACCAACCATAAGATAACCTCCTATGAGCAAGCAGTTGGCAACAGTGGGAAGGAAAAACTCCCTTTTAAAAGAAAAAGACCTCAGGCAGAAACAGGCTCATGGAGGGCCAGTTGTAACTGTCTGGGGGTGATGGGAGGGAGACAGATTAATAATTACTAAATGCTTTTTAAACTTCTAAATGCAACAGTGGTGTAAAAACACAAAAAGAGTGAAAGGAGGTGATTAAGAGTAAATACTCAATGCATCATAGGAAGCCCCCCCAGCACCTTAAGCCTATTGCAGCATAACTAAGGGATGATTCAGAGTCATCTATTCGCTTTATCAAAAAATGAAAATTTTAAACCTAATCTTTAAAGTAAATAGGGTATCTGTCTTGCAAATCCAAACTGAGAGCTGGTTGCACAAGCGAGAGGCCTGAAAGCTGAAGGCTCTGCTTCCCATTCTACTTTAAGAAACTCTTGGAACCAGAAGTAAGCATGCTGTCTGAGAGCGAAGTGCTCTATTAGGATAATAATCTACTATAAGGTCTTTATGATATAATGGGGTCTGATTATTCAAGACTTTGTATGTGAGGAAGAGGATTTTAAATTCAACTCTGGATTTAATAGGGAGTCAGTGAAGAGGAGCTAATATGGTCTCTTCTTCTAGTCCCTGTCAGTGCTCTTGCCGCAGAATTCTGGATCAATTAAAGGCATTTCAGGGAGCTTTTGGAACAACGTGGTAATAATGAATTTCAATAGTCCTGCCTATAATTAATAACAGAGTATTGTTTAAACACCCAGCTTACCAGAGTATTGTTGCTGACCATATCTTTTGGATGTTTAGCCATCTTTTGATGGCTGCTTCCAGCAGGGTAATGTGGCATAACACAAACAAAACCGCACATCAAACTGTTTTTCTGAACACAAAAATGAGGTCACTGTACCCAAATGGCCGTCACAGTCAGCGAATCTCAATCCAATAGAGCACTTTTGGGACGTGGTGGAACAGGAGATTCACATCATGCATGTACAGCTGACAAATATGCAAAACCTGTGTGATGCTATGATGCTAATATGGATCAAAATCTCTGAGGAATGCTTCCTTCACTTTGTGCTGCTTGCCACAAGGAACTAAGGCAATTCTGAAGACAAAAGGGGGTCCAACTCAGCTACTAGCCAGGTGTACTTAATAATATGGCCAGTGAATTTGTGTGTACGTGGGTACGAATGTGTGTGCACACCTAAAGTGTGTGTTTGCATATTTGCACAGCTGTGTGTGTTTATACCCACCAATGCATGTATGTGCCTACGCATGCTCAACATGAAAGTTTGTGCTTGTGTGTGTGAGAGAGAGCCAGAAAGAGAGCGTGTGGGTGGGATACGTTTTGACAAAGTTCCCCATTTTTCAGAAATAATCACTTGTTCCCGTTACAGTGACAGAGTCGTATGACTCTGGGCTGCTGAGAAGGCAAAGCCAGAAAAAAACTGCTTCTCTCTTTCTTTCTGCCTGTCTCTCTCTGTCTCTTTCTCCCGGTGCATCCGACCCTTGTCCTTGTGGCTGCTAACGAGGGGGTGTGGTTGTCACTGGAGGCGTTGAGGCTGAATTACCATATTAATTAGCTCATCTTTTGACCGACAAACACAGAACTGAAATGTCACCACACTCATAGGGGCCATAGGAAACACAATTAGGGAAGTCATTATTGTTTTAGCAATACCCCTGTTTCTCAGTCCATTTCCTACATTCTTTATTCCTCCAACTCTTCATTTCCTGGTCATATTCTCCCACTCCTATCTTTGTAGTTTGACCCTTACAGCCCTTTCTACTTCTATGAATTGCAAAGCTCATATAGGAAGCATGTAGGACGGAGTTAGTCATCAAGTGTTTATGTCTGTTGTGAACCTGCTACTCGGGCCATCACACCGAGCTAACAAGGCTCAGGAACACCAGCAAGGTTTCACTTCTGCATATTAATGACAACAGCTACACATGCTATAGTGATTTCACTTTTGACAAACAGTGTGTTGCCACTGAACCATGACCTATTTCTGACCATCCTTTCATCTAGACAGCATTATTGCACACAGTCCATAACGCTTTTGACCATAGCACTAATTACACTTTAATATAATTCCCATTTCACTGCATTTCATTTTAGGCCAGCAAGATAATAATTATATACAATTTCCTGTCTTCACATTTGGAATTTCTGACAATAAGTATTGAAAAAAAAAGTAATATCAGTCACTATAGTATGAAAAAAAGAAATGTAATCCTTTCATACATGTACTTATCTAGGAGAAATTATGGACGACCTTGTTAATCATAAACCTTGCTTGATTTGTGGCAACTACCAGCTCGTCCCTAAACTGTGTCATATATACTGTAAATTACATACATTTTGACATGAATCAACATGAATTTTCACCTCTTGTCAGTTGTGCACTGTGTGACTGCTTGTGTTTATTTAACTTAAACAACCATAGTATGTAATAGTGCATGCATATGTGAAAGACATATAACATCGCACACTGTAAAATATCTTGTAGACAGAAAAACAAACCAAAAGAAAACTGTTTTAGGGAGCCCAGATTCCAGTCCTTTAGCAAATACAAATATTGTCTCTTCTATATATGCAAGTATTTAGAAATGCTCCTTTCTGCATCTGAGCTATGTGGCTTCTATTTTTACTTGTGACTCTGACATGCATGCTGAAATACCACTGATCCTTCACCTTGATATTCATATTTGGATGAAGGCACAGGAAGTCAAATCTGTCTGGAGAATGGGGTACATGGTGAACTAAGATTACATTAGTATGCCCAAAAATCTCCTGCGTTTTCAATGCACTGTGTGCTGGCACATGACAGCATTCTGGCACGCAACGTTAGTTCAGACTGTTTCTGCTGAATAATCTCCCTCCGATACCTCAGGATGTTAGACCTGTCATAGCTGACAGCCTTATCATGCACAACCCCATGAATGCTGTAAAAAAAAAAAGTCACTCATAGTTCCATAGGTCCTCCCATCTCCAGCAATGATTCTTCATATTAAATTCAGGTCAGTGGATGTTTGCTCTCTTCACAAGCTTGAGGACCCTAGTGACATATAAGATACAGAGTGTAAGTGATCAGAGCATAACTTCCAGAGAGCAATCAAAAAATAGCAGCCACGCTGGAGTCCATTTGGACATGCTAGAAAGGATGATCTTGGTTTGTTGAATCCATATTGATGGCTTTTGGGTTTTCCCAGTGAAACCATCTGACGAGTCAGTTAAACCTGCCTGTTAGGCTCAGAGATCTTCCTGTGTAGATCTGACCCTGGACCACTGCCTTTCCATTCTTCTGTGCTATCACAACACACTCATTATGTTGACACCAAATGTGTTATCCAGATATCAGCTCCCTCACATGATTTGAAGCTAAAGCTAACCTAGGTGCTTCCTATGCATGCCTCTACAATCTTATGTGCATGCATGTATGACGGCACCTTTTTGGTATTTGTATAGGAGTAGCAGATCTAGTAGATGTCGGACAGGAAATAGTTTGTCTCCTGTCCTGTTTTAATCTTGCACAGCCAAACCTCTGAGTCATTAAGCTAATGGAGTAATTTAGGCACAAAAGTTGGTTTGTAAAAGGGTGGAGGCACAATCAAACTATACAACAGAGAGTTTGCTCAACAAGAGGATGTTTTTCTGCTAGCAAGCAAAGCAATCAGATTTGATAATTCTGATTTCTACTTATTAGTTAGATTAAAGAGATCTTCCAAATGCACTCCTATGACAGTTTCAAGGCATCTAACTATGTTTCTTATATTCTTTGGTTTTATTTTATTTATTTATTTATTTTTTTAGCTTTTTTGGCTAACATGCCGGGAAGTAAACTAATAAAACTACAGTTCAAATGTAAAATATAACCAACATTTAGCTAGGATCATAAGGCAGGTGTTTTTTTTCTTTAATCAGAATAGTGGCTTTGATAGAGTTAAACGTGTGAGCTTGTATGCTTATAGGACTATGTATATCAAACCTGTAAGGTACAGCTTTTTTCAGCCTTTGTGATGTGAGACACTTTAGATGGCACACTTCAGCTATGAAATTATTAGGCATTCAACACTGTGTATGATGCTGTATATCCACTCATGTATAATGTCATCTGTTTATGGCAGAGTGTGCTCTGGTTCTCCTTGGGGGGCCTTCACTTAAGCTCACCACAAGAAGAAGTGGGTCAGTCCCTCTGTGGTGAGGCGTAAGAGTCAAACGGTTACAGGTCTATGCGAAACAGGGAGCGGGAGGAGCAGAAGCCTCAGTAAATCAAAGGCGGTACGGCATGTAACATTTAAGGCATCCGTTAGAAACATACAGCGTGTGTGCAGCATATATGCTGTGTGGTGTCTATGTGGGTGGATTGAGCAGCGAGCTAATCAGATGTGTTATGTGTATCGGTTGAAAGCGTGGATGCTCACGGAATATGTGAGAAATCTGTCTTTGACCTCGAGTCTCACTTTCATACTGCAGCATTTGATGACTTGTCACGTGGCTCGATTTAGACATGTTGTGAAGGACAAGCCAAGGGGGCTGGGAGAGAATGAACCTTTTAGAGGATCAAAGCGTGATGTGTCAAACTGAGAAAATTTGCATGAAGCAATACAAGATCATTGTTGTTGCTTTGTTAATTCATAATGGATTATTTATATTTTCAAATACACCCACACTTAAAGGCGCTCAACAGAACTTCCTGAAAACCAGTAATATTAATGAGACCTGTAGCTGTTAACTACAGTCAGCTTTCTTTTGCTTGCATTTGCATGTAGCACGGTGATCCAGATGCTATTGTAATGCACTGTTATGCTGCACAGTTGAATGTACTTTATAGCATGTATTTTGCTCATTCACAGAAATATGATGACAAAGTTGACTTAGATGTGGCAAAACTACTAATGTTGGATACAGCTGAGTTAGGCCCCAGTCAAACAGGTCACCAGTCAGGGGTTGGCTGCAAGAAAAAGTGTTCATTCTGCAACCAGTTGGGGACTTGCTGGAGATTGTCTAGACCTTTACCTTCAATGTAAAAGTTTTGCCTTTTGAAATATGTTGGTTACAGTGGCATGGCACAGGTTTTACTTTAAAGGTGAATGCTCTCCATTTGACAACCTAGTATTAGCTAATGATGGTCAGGACAAAGGCAGCTCAAGGTCAGTTTTGATCCCCAAAAGCAAACAAAGAATCAAATGCCCTCCTGAGATCCTTCAACAACCTTAGCAAACACTATTCTGTGAGTTTGCAAGTTTGAAATCTAATTAAATACAACATGATGTTAATTTTGTAAATTATGGCCTCCTAACGGTCCTACACTGGTTTGTGATGAACAAGTCACTTGCTATGTCACTCTGTTTCCTAGTCAGATCAATGTCAGGTTTTAGATGGTTCAGTCAGGCACTCAGTTTTACAGTGTACATCATCAATGGGCATCCATCTTTTACATACAGTCTATTGTTACAATAATTTCAGACAACGGTAATAAAAAGGTGCTTAAAACCCGATGAATCCTGCAATAAGGATTTTGAAATGTAGAATAGCATAATAGTCCATATACTGCCTATTGTGCATACTTTTTCTCCCAGTTTTTTTAAGGTTATTGGATTGAGAATGAGTTTCACATGCACTAAATACTAAGCAAATCTGATACCCCAGTTCTGTTAAGTTCTGAGATATGGCTCTCACTTTGATTTTGTTTGTATAGTGGGGGTGTTCCTCTTTTCTTTTCTTCTTTCCTCTCCAAACCTAATAGAAGATGCTGTTAGAAGTCCTCTCCCATGGGAAGAATGCGACAGATCCCACATTGTTCATTGTTGTTTGCCTCTTTTTTGAAAGAAATGCTGAAAAAACTTCACAATGGTGTGGGCAGAGATGGGGAAAAAATGGAATTACAAAGATCACATTTTCATCTTCTTTGATCTTGTGTGTTAAGAGAAGGTTTTGGTGAGTTGGTGTGTGTGTGTGTGGGGGGGGGTGACAATATTTGTATGAGTGTGTCATGGCAGAGAGTGTGTGTGTGTGTGTGTGTGTGTGGGGGGGATAAAAGCAAAGTATAAGAGAGAAAGGGACAGTGAATGGAAGAAATGTATGGAGGTGGGGGTATAGGGATGTGTAGACCTAGCTGTCCTTGAGGGTTTGAAATGCATGAAGGGAGGAGGTGCTCCATGCAGCGAGAGTGGGCTTTTTATTTACTGCAAAGAAGCTGTCTTCCTCCAGGGCTTTCCAGAGGAGCATGTCCCCATCACTACCTCAGCTCAGCTCCTGTACCTACCCTCCAGCTAAACATCCCAGTTAAGCTCCACCTAGCCAAAAAAGACAGCATAAAGAGAAAGAGAGAGAAAAACAGAGAGTTACTCTCCTCCCATAGCCCTTGGCTGTGTTCTTTTCTACCCCCGTCTAGAGCTGAAAATGGGGGAAACCACGCAGTGCCTCTGCCTCGGCACCGAGGAAAACAAGCAGACTCCTAATGCCAAAGAAGTGCTTATTAAATCCCAGGCAGCCTTGCAATTGTGCTGTGCAGCCAGTCAAAATAAAAAATTGTTTGTTGTTGGTTTATTCACCCTGCCTCCCTCTTATTCCACATGCTTTTCTTAACCTCCTCCGAATAAGCCCGGACTTTCTGTTTTCTCCATTTCGTTCTCCCCCTCCCTACTTTCATCTTTCTGTTTGTGAGAAATGATGTGTGGCTGAGGCAAAAACATGGGACATGACAGCCAAGCAGCGAAAACATGCAGATGTGACAGTATGAGAGGGCCACTGGAGGGCAGAAAGAAGGAGAGAGTATTAGGGAGAGAAAATGACAAGCACAAACATAAAATCAGATAGAACTGAGATGAGACATTGCACAGAAAAAAAAATTGCATTGTGCAGGAGGGAAAGGGAGAGAGTCAGAGGGATGAAATATTTGAACTAGTGAAGGAGATTGTTAGTGTGGAGAGAAGGAAAGGGAAAGGGTTGGGGTACACTGTGAACAGCAGATTGTGGGGGCGCATGTTGTCGAGGTGGCCCAGGTCCCTCATGCCCTCCTGTTTCATGGCTCTCACAGGCTGTCAGTGAAAACAGCCCAGCCATGTAGACAGCTGTGCTCAGGAGGCTGCGGGGGCGAGAGGAGAGGACCTTTGTTTTCCATTTCACTCCTCATCTCCATCAGTGTCCTCATTTCTCTCCCAGCTCGCTGCATATCCATTCCATCCAAATTTCTGAGCTCTGCCATGTTTGTTCTCTTCATCTACAAAAGTACCACAAAGGAAACAAAAACCTTGGTTTTGCATTCAGCCTCGACAATATTTACATGTCAGTTTGCTCAAGTGTATGTTGGTTTTTTTGCTGTTGTGACTCAAGTCACAGTATAAACTGAAATGCCCCCCTTTTTGGTCTGGGACACATATTAACCCATTTCCTTGAGGCTCTATTACGTATGTGTGTGTGTGTCTGTTGGCATATTAACGCAGGAGACATCTGAATTGGAAGCATCCCGCTAAGCAATAGATGTGCAGAACTATGAGGCTGTCATTTCCAATTGCTTGAAATCAATCACAGGTTTGTTTGAGCGATTTTTATTGGCCCTAAAATGTCCTAGCCACAGGCTAGGGGATAGATTCATCTTCACGCTGCAAAACAATTCATCTCCCAACGTAGAAACTTAAAAGAGTATGACAGCTTGTCGTCCAGAGTGTCTCTGTGCGTTAGTACCTTTTTGTGTTCATGTCTTCAACATCAGAGGGATCATTGAGATCAATGCTCTCTCCTGTTTCCTTTGAAGGGACAAATGCTGTCCCTGTGGTGGCCCCCCTCCTCCATATACCAACCTCTCTGTGCCTCACGAAGGCCTTCGCTTTACCTCCTCATCTCCCCCCTGCATTTCCTGCCATCTCGGCTTTGTTTACGAGCCTCTCCCCTGGAAGGACAGGTTAATAGAAGACCTGGCTCAGCTCAGGTCCGCCTGGTTCCCATTCCCTCCTAATAAGATGTTTCATCTAGTGCCTTACTGCCTGCATGCCGGTGGCAAAGTTTTCCCCATAAGCCCTGAGTCCAATATGCTTGTGTATGTGTCATTCCTTGTTATTGTGGCCTTGAAGTACAAAAAACAACCAAATGAGTAAACTGTACAAAAGAAACAGCTCCATTTCAGAAAACACAAAGACCTTTGAATTGCACAGCATTTCAGGTTTTTAATAAAAAATACCTGTTGTGTGCAACAATTTTATTGGAGAAAGGGCCCCACTTCCCTACAAGGATCACTTAGGCTTTTCCCACAATATACAATATTCTCTTAGTTTTAAACAGTAAATATACAAAAATAAAGTGCAGGTTTGTGTTTTCTTCTGAATACTCCATGATGTAATTTAAACAACTATAGCTACAGCTTCACAAACTGGTTTAGCAGGAAAAAATTATTACCCAGTTAGAGAATTCCAGATCACAAGAGTCAAACTGGATATCTGATACTTTCAGTCTGTATGTGTGAACAGGGGTTTACCATACCTTGTACCAGGTATGTTATTCAGCTGCTGGAAAGTGTTACAATGCCACAAAAGAGCATTTGCCTCATTTGTTTGAATACTACGTATGAATTTGTAGTATGCTATAATAAATTTAATCACCCTAGGCTCCAATTAGAAATGAACACATTACTCAGTAAATAAATTAATATCTGGGGGGAGTATTTGGAACAAATAATTTATTGTGATTGTCTGTTAGGGGCATAGTCAAAACAAAAACTGGTCTCGGCCAAATAAGAATATCAATATCAATTTTGCAAGCTGAGATGTTATTGTACATTGCCCTCTACAATATCTGGCAAATAAGTTAAGGGGGAAAAAACAAGTAACAAATGCCTACTGCAAGTAGGGTTAGGTGACACAGTAGGATTTGTTTTTGAAGGTTTGGGAACAACTTTTAGTTGACTGTGTTAAATTGTTACAGCGCGCTATGACTAGATGACAACAGGGATAGACTGGCCACACTGGGATAATTTTTTGGTGACCCAAGGGTTTCTTTTGGCTTGGCATAAACATTCAGTTTGATCAGCAAACAGTTTACAGACCACACAGAATCCACGCATCAGGCACGACCCTCTCCACCACAGACTGCTCGCTCTCTCTGCAGTCTCCACAGCGCAGGTGCAAACACCAAAAATGCACATAATAGCAACTGCGTAGCCTCTCTCTTTCTCACTCTCTCTCTGTCTCTTTCTGAGCAAGGCAGATAATGTGAACCGGGTAATGTTAGACACATTGATCAGATATGAAGGAAAGATAGAGGTGCGAGGGAGAAAATAAAAAATGATGCAGCTAAATGATGAAAAATATTAAACAATCTGGGAGCTGGTCAGTCTAAAACATGAATAAAAACAATTAGAATCTACTTTAAACTGTTGTAGGTCATGACCATTTTCAATGAGTTTATGTGTGAAGTTTTTGATACTGTTCCTTGATGCTTTAATATAAAACACTAGGAAGTTTGATTTGACTGTATCTCACTCTTTGTTTAAACAGTTTAGGCTAATTATTTTGCCTGACTTTGTACATTTGTATGTGTGGTTATTGATGTAGTCCTAGGGGATTTTCACTGCAATGGGTGATCTTCGAAAGCACAGTGCTCTTTCTGTATGGCTTTGTATAGTTCTGATTACAGATGGTCTTTTTATGCTTATATTTTCAGTGTAATTAATTTGCCAAATTAAAAAAAATGACTGTTTTTAAAATCTATATAAATATCATAGTAATAAAATCAAATCACATTTTTAGGTGAGGATAGTTTATTCATGCATAATGAAATCAGACATTATCATAGTCCTAAACAGCATGCAAGTTTAGCTGCAAAAACAGTAGTCTGGTAGTTCACATGAATAAAACTATCCATTCTCCATTAAAAGCAGTTTTCACAAATGCTCTGCAGATTTTTAAATCATAAGCTAGAAGAAGCTATGAGGAGCTTAACTAATAGTCAGGTCATTGAACTGTTTTAGTGTTTTGCCATCATGTGTGCTGCCTCCTGCACAACTGCATATGCATACCTAATTTCCAGAAATTACCCAAAGTTCTCATGTGAAAATGGATAAAGTCAGAGCTCTGTATCCATATTCACTACTCATATATCTCTAAACTCTTACTTTTCACTATTAGCAAAATGGGGGCATGACTGTGAGTTATAATAATTTGATTTGATTGGTGTACCTTTCTGTTCTAGTCGTTGTATGCAATATTGTCAGTACCACAGTCCAGGATGAAACAACAAATCAGGAAGATGGCTCCAACCGACCACGTGCTCAGTGAATACCTCAGGCAGCAGAAACCCAAGAAGGAGGAGGAAGATGAGGAACCATCATGGAAGGACAAGCTCCTGCACGGTATGTACCACTGGCAGATAGAGGAAGCGGCTGACATCCAGAAGTCCTACCAGTGGCTTGACAAAGCTGGACTGACAGACAGCACAGAGGCACTAATCATGGCAGCACAGGAACAAGCTCTGAGCACAAGATCCATAGAGGCTGGGGTCTACCACACCAGGCAAGACCCCAGGTGCAGGCTGTGTAAAGATGCCCCTGAGACAATCCAGCACATAACAGCAGGGTGCAAGATGCTAGCATGCAGGCATACATGGAATGCCATAACCAAGTGGCCGGCATAATACAGAAACATCTGTGCCGAGTATGGCCTGGAAGTCCCGAGGTCAAAATGGGAGACGCCCCCTAGAGTGGTGGAGAATGACCGAGCTAAGATCCTGTGGGACTTCCAGATGCAGATGGACAACATAGTGGTGGCTAACCAACCGGATATAGTGGTGGTAGGCAAGCGGAAGAAGACAGCCGTAGTGATCGACATAGCGATACCGAATGACAGCAACATCAGGAAGAAGGAA
>VVHJ01010881.1:6543-20312 GCA_015107715.1 Tylochromis polylepis
CACACACTTAGGCACAACACATGCATATAATTTACTCTTTATTGCCTTTTGAAACCATGCATCTGCCAAATACTTTCCAGAAGTTGGGAATAAACACCATTATTTTTTGTGGCCTTGTATTGTTATTATTTCACTGAATTCTGCCCTTTTTAAAAGATTTATTTAGCTTTAGGGGGAACGCTGCTGATTTTTCACATCAAAGTGTGAAGTCCAAAGGGAGCTGAACAAAGTCCCAAGTGATTGCACCTGAGTCAATCCCAGTTGGGGCTGAAGGTAATTTAAAAATTAAAAAAAAAAATCTAGAGGTGTGGAGATAGAAAGAAGTGAGCTTACAAGCCCTTTGGAACTGCTGTGATCTGCTGGAGGCCCAAACTGTCAGCGGCTAGGTTGCATCCAGTAATAAAGCAACAGACTGTGATAACCAAGACAAATGCATCAAACTGAATGATGCATTCCACTGAATTAGAGTGCTTAATGCTTCTATATCATAAAAAAATATCCAGACTGTAAAAACATAGTTTTTGCATGCTGTAAAAGCAAATGTTTTATATTTTGACTTAAAGGCTTATATTCTTTCATGAAAGAAAGCACTTTTTCTAGTTTCCTCATTAAAGTTAAATGCAAGAATTACACTATAGAAGCCACTATAGCCGTTTCCTCATGCAATGTAACATGTGAAAACTGCTATAGTGGCTTCTTTCATGAAGAAATTATAGCATGAGACATATAGATTTCTTTATATTATGCTTCTAAGGAGCCAGTTCTCCAGGCTGAAGGTCTTTCAAAAGTTTCTCTTTGGACATTGGCTTCTATTCACTCATTTTCAGTCCAGTCCTTGTTCCTGACCATTTTCAGAGAATGTTTTTTGTTTGTTTGTAATGCCACTTAACACTGACCTCAAAAGGTACCTAATTTAAAGCATGAACCTTGAACTGGAACAGAACTAAGCTGTCTGCTATATGTTGCATCTACACATAACGGACAACGTAACAAAGGAGCTTTTTAAAATTGTACTTATCTGCAGTATCTGAAAGTCATGTCCTTAAGAAACAGAAGAGAATCCACCAAAGACCTGACATAGGACCTGAGAAATGCATCTCCACCTTGAGCTGATTCATCTACTGTTCACTGAAGTCTCATCAGAAATGGTCTCAATAAAATTTGAGGTTCAAATGATCATTAATATGTACAGAGGAGGTCATAAGGCAGAAAAGTACAGTCAGATTTTGATCCACTATGCAATACCATCTGGACAGCTTCTGATTGGCATGATAATGGTGCCAAACACCTTGCCGGTACAGTAAAAACATACCTGGATTAAAAAAAAAACACACACACAGAGGAACACTGTCAGTGAAGGATTGGCCTCCCTGGAGCCCGGGCCTCAACATTATTGAAGCAGTGTGTGATCATCTTCACAGAGAATGGAACAAAAAAGCAGCCAACATCCAAAGAAGAGCTCTGAATGTCCTTCAGGAAGCCTGGAGAACTATTCCCGAAGACTGCTTAAAGAAAGTAAAGAGTTCAGGCTGTGCTGACGAATAAAGGTGGTCAAACTAAATATTGACGTTCAGCCTTGTTAGAATTGTATAAACTCTATTTTTGAGACATACACTGTTTTTCCATTCATATTTGCACGTTTCAATAAATCGCTGCACATATTTCTCATTTTCTTGACCAAAATTGCAGAAATCAGTGATGACTCAAGACATTTGCATAGTACTGATTTGTACATCTGATTAAGAAACATATTACATACTGAACCAACAGCTACTTGAGTACTCACAGCAGCTGTAAAATGCAAGGCACAACCTCTCTTACAGTATACCTATGGGCTGATTGTGATCTGTGGATGCATGTGGCCTGAGCTGCTCTTAACACGCCAGCACATCAAGAACAAAGCAGTAATTCTAATCTATTCCCACCTTCCACCTTGCAGAGCCAAGATGCTGCATATCATTTTATAGGCCCTGTGCCACTTTACACTCTCTTACTCGCACACACGCACACACACGCACGCACGCACACACACACACACACACACACACACACACACACACACACACACACACACACGCACACGCACACACACACGTGTGGACGTCCAATCCACTCCTCAACACGACCAAAAGTAATTTGTCATGTTCATGATAAATTATACCCTCTCCAGTTCATAGCCTACAGAGATTTCTAGAGGGAGAGAAAGAGAGGGAGAGTAGGTGGAGAGAGAGGGGGAGCCAGTTGTTTACAGCTGTCATTTGTATTTGATGCTAAGCGGTGCCAAATGAAACATGACAAAATATGGTAAGATGAGGAGGTGTTTGTGCGTAGTTCCGTTACTTCTGCGTGGTATCTGCTGTGGGTGGTAAAACGTGGGTCATTTACAGGGTGGGTACACTTGCCAGCTGAATTTGTCCTTGTAGTTTTTAAGTAAATCAAACCTTGAATAAATAATGTCACCCGTTATTGTTGTGCTTATGACTTATGGCTCAGTGGGCCCAGTAATCTGGAACAGTAAAACAGCATGCAAAAAGAGCTGGACCGCCGTAATTGCAATGCTACATTAATTCTGAAGTGAGATAAATGTGATATAATAAAAAACAAAACAAAAAACAAGCTAATGGAGTATTAAAAACTTTAAAAAAAAAATTGAGCATCAGCATCAGATTCAACTTTTGAAAACTTAAGTAGGAGGCTAGTAAAACTAACGATGTGATTGCAATGAAAATTAAGCAGTTAGAATGCCAAAAGTTCTGTAAAATAACCTGAAATTGTCTGCTCATCTCGCAACTCACAAAAGGTTCAGTAACACCCTGATTTGCAAGAAATTTATTCATAAGCTTTTGTCTGCTGCACTGGAAGTGTCTTTTGGTATTAGGGAGGGCTAAAAATCTTACTGTGTGGCTTAAAACTCAAACTATCTGCTAATACAGAACTCTAAAAATTGCTCTCTGTACAGGACTATTGGGATTCCCAGCCTGTGCCTACTAAACAATTAATTTAACCAAAGTTTTAGACGGTCACATTCAAGATCTGTTTAAAAAACCAAGCATGCACAACCAAGCCACAGATTTTATTAAAAAGAGTTAGTTAGAGGTGCAGGGTTGGGGGATAGGGCACATTTTAGAATAGCCCTGCACAGCATGTATGTTTATGGAGGCTGAATGCCCACAGGACCAGCGTGAAGCACGGATAGACTCTTAGCCAGGGGAGAACTCATCTGTTCCTTGGCTCTTAGCTCTTCCAACACTCATAATGCCTCCGTCCCCTGGGTGGTACTGCTTCTGTAATAGCCTGAGACTGTGCAGCACTGAAAAACAACCATGCTAATTCTCACACAATCCATGAGAGAGAGAGAGAGAGAGGGAGAGAGAAAGAGAGACTCTTGGATGGAAACAGAGGAGGAGGGAGTGAGGGCGTGGGGGAGGTTACGTTCTTGAGTCCAACAAACCTCTTTGGTATTCAGGTGAGTTGGCTTAAGCGGAAAATGCTGATAACTCCTTGACACAAGGTCAGGCATTATGTGGCATTAAAAAGCAAATACAGGCATGCATAGTTCCTGCAAACACGCTCTCTCTTACTCTGTCACATACACAAGCTGACAGGTCAACCAAATTATGTAAACCACTTCGTTTTGTCTTCATAATCACCTGAGAGCTTTGTGCAGTTGAGGTCACTGACACGATTATCCTATCATATTAGATAAAATAAAGGAGTTGGAGAGAAGTGATGAGAAAGAGCAGAAATTAAAACGGGCTCAGGCACGCTGGAGCATCTACAGTTAACAGTACGAGAAATGTGCAGGAAACACAATGGATTCCTCTGTGACTACTAAGAAATTCTACCTTCAAGAGCAGGTGTGTGTGTGTGTGTGTGTGTGTGTGTGTGTGTGTGTGTGTGTGTGTGTGTGTGAGAAGAAGAGTCTATATTTTGTGTGCATAGGTGTTTGTGTGTGTGTGACAGAAAAAAGGTAGAACCAGAGAGATGGGATGAGTCATGTGGAGTGACAGTAAGAGAGAGGAGGATTTCAGAGTGAACTTTGAATGTACATCTTATATATTTTCATCTGGCCTCAGGGAGAGCCGAGACTGGCTCTCTACTTCACTGCCAGCCATGACAGACTCCCCTGATTTGCTTTATTCACCCTATATGTGTGTGTTAGTCTGTGTGTATGTGTGTGTGTGTGTGTGTGTGTCTGCATTGCAAAGGTGTGCACATTTTAGGTGATGAATATGTTGATGCACTTGTGCAAATTGCTCTTACATAAAACTGTTCCCCAAAGAATGCACATAAGTAATTTGTAGGAAATGCAGAGCTGTTCAGTGTATTCACCCCTTTCAAATGTGATCACCCCACTGATGCCCATTTACTTGTTGATAGCCTCGTCTGACTTGTTTGTAGTTATTACCTTGTTAAATGGTGGTTGTTACACTCTCCAGTGTGTGGAGTGTTTCTAGTTTAAAAGGGCCGGGAAAATTCTGCTTCAGGGGTCAGAAAGGCTGCAGAGGCATAATCCATTCAGCTCTCTACCATGATACAAGTTTGAGCTTTTTTGGGCATAACTTTCGTTATGACAGGCTTCATAATTGTGGTTTTACTCACTGTTCACATTCACTTAGGCCCACTGTGTAGTTAGGTTTAGAAAAAGTAGGCTATTTGGTTATGTTTTGGCAAATAAAAGTAAGTAAGTAAGTAAGCAAGCAAGTAAGCAAGTAAAGTAAATTGCTTGGGATTAAAATCTGTCAATTTGTTTTGTTTCACTTTCATCACTGATTAAAATAGGTGATAACATCAAATCGGATGATACTAAAGGATTTTAAGGGTAGGAAATCCTGGAAAATAAGTAACAATAACATAGTTTCTAGAAAGACTGCTCAAGTTCTTTGTAAAAAAAATACCTCACTTGGCTGAAGACTAAGGAATGTCAGTGCTGAGATGAACAAGATACCGCAGGTGAAATGCAGTTCTTCATTCACTCTCAATGTAAAAAGTGATCTTGTCAAGACTTTTTTGTCTTGCGACTAAAGTACATTTTCTAACTTTGCTGATGTTATGTCATATTATTATGTCAAGATGTGATTCCCAACACTGCAAGACCGGCATACAGTGTAATTTATGTAACAGTCTGCATTCGTTTGAACCAAATTTGTGGAACCTGGAGTCTTTCAACCTCACAGGAATTAAAAGCTTCAGAAACTCTGTGTTCCCTTCCAAGAAATCCTCCTGCACTCAACTCCCATAAAACAAGTCAATCGTCTACTTTTATTTTTTATGTGGATTTAAGAGAGTGAGGCACAGAGGAGCCTTAACTAAGTCTTCTTCAAACATCTTGATAGGTCTATTTCCCAAAATGTTAACTGATTCCTTTAATACATATAGTGATATGACAAAGAAGGTTTTCACATGCACTCCTGTGAAAAAAATAAGTACACCTTCACTGCTTCCATAGAAATTCATAGGGTAAGTAAAAAAAAAAAGAAAACACACTTTATTATCAGCATTGATTGATCATAAAGCAAGTGTGACCACCTCTATAAATACAGAGGTTTTTGGCCATTTGCTGGTGTGGAGCATTCACAATTCAAAAGTTTTCCCAAAAGTGGGTGTCCCATGAAAGTCAGCAGGAGGACAGACCGAAATTCTGAAATTACAAAAAACCCAAGAGCTAAATCTCTAAAGTTAGCATGTTAACTGTTAATGTTCATGACAATACAATTGTTTTTTAAAAAAAAAGAGCACAACAGTATGGCTTAGGTTTGCAAAGTTGCACTTGAACACACCATAAGACTTCTGGAATAAGTCCTTTGAACAGATGAAACCAAAGTGGGCCATAATGACCACAATGCAGAAAAAACAGAATATTGGCATAAACACCTCATACCAAGCGTCAGTCACGGTGGTGGAGGGATAATGATTTGGGCTTTTTTGCAGTCACAGGACCTGAGCACCTTGCAGTCATCAAGTAAAAACAGAAACTCATCTGTAAGTATTCTGGTCAAATGAGAATCTGTCCAACAGCTAAAGCTTGGCTGAAACTGCAACACAATAATCCAAAGCACAACATGACATCCACAACAGAATGGCTAACAAAGAAAAGAACAAAATGTCTACAAAGATCCAGGCAAGGTCCAGACATCAACCTGATTGAAATGCTGTAGCGGGACCTTAAGAGAGCTGTGCATAAACAAATCCACACAAACCTCAGTGAACTGAAGCAATGTTGTAAAGAAGAGTGGGGCAAAGTTCCTCCACAATGATGTGAGAGACTGAAAAAATAAAAGAGAAAGCAATTATTGGTGATAAAAGCTGCTGAACTATGGGGGTGGATTTAGTTTTGTACAGGACTTCATAGAGTCCTGTGAAACCTCTCGTTTTCATGACTGTACATGTAAACAATCAACCCCCACACCATAAAGATGCGCTCTGGACTGCAGAACTTTTTTTTACTATAATTGTAAACAATTTTCTCCCATTTGGCAAAGCAAGTTACTAGTACAAAAATGTATTTTTGTAGTAGGCCAGGGTGTAAATTCAGGCAGTAATGTGTAAGGTATGAAATGAGCTCAGATTTCCCAGCAAGGAACTCAAAGTGAAAAGAGAATGAGAGCTGACAGGTAAGACATCTCATGAAGGTCTACATTAGTAGGATTTTGAACCTTCAAGTAATAAAACTGATTCATGGAGTGGCATTGTGCCAAGCTTTTACAACTGACCCTAAAACAATTTTGTTTGCCCCTCTGCTCGGTTTCAATAGGCTGAAAATATTTTTAAGTGTTTTTTGTGCTTCTAAGAAAGGTGGAAATTGAAGGACTGAGGTGAAATGATAAAGTAAAAGCACTGAAAGCCAGCTGTCAGTGATGACATTCCCTCTGAACCTGACAAATGTTCTGTAGTTAGGAGAAAAATGCATTTGGCGTAGCTGACAGTCTGAAGATTGAAGCTTTTTAGAAATCTGTAAACATTTTAAATCTGATTTCTTGCTTATGCACCTTATATATTTTGCTGATGGAAACTGAAAACACTATAAATCAGCACTTGTGAATCATTGCGTTTGGTGTTGGCTCAGTCATATATTCTGCCGGTATACTGAGGAAAGGAGCTCACATTCAGAACTTAATATGACAGCATGACATTTATTATGGAAACCTCCTAGATAAAAAAAAAAAACCTGGACTCTCCCTTCTACTAACATTTTTTTTTTTTAATAAAAATTGTTTTATGCCATGAAAACACACTTTGCAGTCATAACACTCAGACGCAGAAAATGAGAAACAACAAAAGAGGCAAACCTGGGTTTATCACCCGCCTGCTCTGTAATGGAATGCTATTCAAATCCCCAGCTCCCCTAAATACTTTACTGCATGGCCGTGATCCAAAAGAAAAACCTCCTTCACTGTACCCTTGATGCTACAGCCCTAATGGTCTTTTTTCATGACAAGCTGGAGAACAGAAAACACCCTTACAGTTAATTTTCCCGACTGGCTCTATGATGATGAGCCTTGATGTGGTTTGCTCAAGGGCAGCAGATAAAGTTTTTTTTTGGGGGGGAGCAGGGAGTGTGTACAGTATCCTTGGTTTTGGAATGCAACCACTGTGTCGCTCTATGTTTGACACATGCTGCAGTGCATTAGAATCAGCTCAGACACTCGGCTGGGCCCTGTGCTCTGAGCCTGCAGCATCAGTCCAATCAAATGAGCTTTTCTGACTGCCCTGCCTCTGGAGAACAGCCCTGAGCATAGGAAACATGTCAGTCTAACATCTGACACACACGCTATCTGACTGATCAAACAACCACAGAGATAACAGCTGAACAGGGGCTTTGACATGTGTTTGTGAGGATATGAGTGAGCGGAACAGCATCGCAGAATATTCGAGTGGAGACGGAGTTGCAGCGTAAGAGACTTCGCCGCTGATTGACTGATGATAATGAGTCCTGCTTAAGATGACATGATGGGGAAGTGAGAGGCCACAGACTGTTAAATAAGTGCAGAAGGAGAAAAGCACAGGTGAGGCTGTAAAAACGTAAGTCGGAGAGGTGAGAAGAAAAAAGTGTGAATGATGAGAGAGATGGAACAAGAGGTGCAGGAGGAAGAGGAGGAGGAATGAGAGAGAGAGAGGATCAAAAAAAGATGGAGGAAGAAAAAAAAGTGTGTTTTAGAAAACCCCCCCCCCCAAAAAAAAAACCAGGCCATCTGGTGAGATGGAATTACATTAGCGATGCACATACAGCCTGTTTCATCAACACATGGCCCTGGCTGAGATGGTTTATGTGCATGTATGTGTTGATGTGCCGGCACATGTGCGTGTGGGTGATTGCTGAAAGAGCTTAAAGTGAGGTTTCAACCTTGAAATTTTTGCTGAAATTCAGCACCTTTTACCCTTATTGGACACTGTATTAAACCAAAACTCTGTCTCATTTACAACACAATAGAGTGTGTGAGGTGTCCATGCCCTGAAAAGCCTGTTCAAACTGTCCAAAGAGAGAGGAAAAAAAGAATTAAGAGGGCTTGGGGTGCCTAATGCTCATAACTATCACCTCACATAAGAGCTCTTCCACATTCCCATTTACTCAATATTACACGCATGAATAATCCAATACACGCAAAAGTGCAATATTTCCATCAGGACCCCGACTAGATTAGGAAACGGGGTTTGGCACAGTCCCCCCCCGAGAACTCCCAAGCCTCTCCCAGGAACACAGAGCAAGAGTAATCAGACACAAGACACATCTTTCTTATCTCCGGCCCACTCCTAACAAGCACATAATTGCCAATATCTTTGCTGAGTTGGAGAACGAATACCCTGGAGACTAGCTATGTATATACACCCTGATAGAGAGATGAGGAGGGGTTGCTATAGGAACAAGGAAGCCCTAATGTTTTGTAGGAGGACAGGAGCAGAGTGGAGCAACATGAGAGGGAACAAAAAGGTTGAAGGACCCGAAGAACCATAAACTCGAGCACTTGTGTGGGCCCCCTTTGAACTTTTCTTTTTTGTTAACCAAAGTGAATCACAGTGGATGTAATTAGGCCTTTTTGAATTTAATCAACAGAAGAGACAACTTAATATCAGTTTGAAAATAAATCACTTTACATTGCAGTTTATATAACATTAAAGTACAATTAAATACAGGAAAAGGAGATAAATGATCAGAGAATATGGGTTCCTTTTACAGGGGCTGCTGTGTCTCAGGTGGTAGAGTGGGTCGTCTGTCCCCCTGAACCCTCAAAGTATCCGTGGGAAACATACTAAACCCCAAGTTGACGCCAACAGATAAAAGCACTGTATGAATGTGTGTGTGCGTGGTTGTGTGTGCGTGTTACTGGGTGAATGAGACTTGTAGTACAAAGCACTCCGAGTGACCAAATTGAGTGGAAAGGTGCTATATAAGTATCAGTCCACTTACTAGGGCAAATATATATACTGCCAAAATCGTGGGTGTTTTTATTAAACACATTTAAGCTTTCAAAAAAAGACCTAAGTTTATTTAGAAGTAATCTCTATGAGGCAAATGTTCTGTTTTAGAGAGCTTTTTCTACCACTGGCTTATGATATTAATGAGAGCAAATACCCTTAATGTGGTCAATTAAGGCAGAGTGGTCTGGCTGTGAGTACAAAAGACCTTCATATCTTCTGTTTGTGAAGGGCAGCCAATCATAAGAAAAATGGCTTGAAGTGAGAAAAGCTACAACAGCTCGTTTTGTACAGTGGATGAATTATGTGGCAGCACCAAAATCCAGATACATAAGCACTATCATGCAAAGCTACTCGACACAGTCCAAGAACACAATTATGAAGCTGGAAACAAACACAAAAGTTCCTCTTTAATCACTGCTGGTACCGCAACTAGTTGTTTTAATTGAGGTAAGTGAAGGTCAACAGTGTATTAAAGTGTCACACTTGATTTAAGATAAGTACCCTGTGTGAGGAAGTTTCAATTGTAAGTAAAGTTCCTGCCAAAAACTAATTGATAAGGACAAACATCTGAGAAAGATCCTGGACACAGAAGGTAAAAATTACCTTTCAAGGGAAAAGACAGGAGGGGAAAATTCCAGCAAGTTAAAACATTTGAAATTATGGCCAGTGTAATATGAGGAAGCGTGTGTAACACGAATAGAAAACAGAACATGAAATTGAGCCTCTTGGTCATCACACCTAATGCAGCCTCAGTCAGAGGCCCCTGTGCGTACAAAGGGTGATTTGGTGGAAAGGGTTTGCTCTTTAAAGGAGATTCTGCTAATCCCCCCTTTGAACACATACATATTAAACAGGGAAAAATGTGTGTATCAGCAGATTAATGCTGAAATGAGCCTGGCCATGGTGGGCACACTGTACACCTGCGTGAATATTATGTTTGACACCCCATTTCCTTATGGAAATGGGGTGTCAAATGGGAGCATTCTAATATAAATAGGTTAAAAAGTGAGAAACATCATTCTTTTTAATGACTCTTTCAACAATGATCTTGATTAACGTTTGGGAATATTACTTTTAAAAGTTACTTGGTACATTACAAGGTCACTAAAACATAATCTGTTCTAATCTAATTAGATTAGAACAGATTAAGTTTTTCATTGTGGCATGAGAAGGGGATCATGTTATACAAGATGGAAAGTTTATTTCATTTGAGAACTTGTATCAAAATATAGAATCAGAAAAGGTAAATTCACTCCAGTCAACTAAATCTAGAGATACCTACTTGTATAAACTATTGTTTAAAATTGACTAATCAATTTCCCTCCCAAACGTTGAGTGGGAGCCAGATCTTTCCATCAGTCCAGATCAAAACTTCTGGCCTCTCCTGGGCATTGCCAGGTGCTGGGCCATTGTGTCAATGTGTGTGCATTTGTCTTTATGACTCTCTGTGCCTCTGTGTGTCATTAGTGGGTGGATGAGAGTGAATGAGTGAGTGAATGGTCTGTAAAAGTGTGTGTGGGCATGGCTGGGCCTGGATCTGGGGCTTGCTGAGCCTTGGCCTCTGTGGGATATGGTCACAGCTCCCCACTGGACGCTTCTGCCCCTCCCTGGGATGCTTGTTGGATCTGGGGTGCGTGGCTGGATGCTCTGTTGTGGTCGTTGGCCCGCTCCCTCCCTGTTGGCTCGGGGTGGCTTGGACTTCCTCTGCTGGGTCTGGGGTTTTTGGGCGCCTGGGGCCCTGGGACTGTTTTCAGCTTGTACCAGGGTGGCCGCACTCTAGCGGGGTTGACTGCCCGTTACCCCTGGTCCTCTGGGACTCTCACCCTTTGGCTGTAGGCACCCCATTTTGGGCCTTCCTGCTTCTCCTGCTTGGATGGACGCATAGATGTTGCTGAGATGTGTGGCCTGATGTCTTCGGTACTCTTAGGGGCTATAACCCTGCTTTAGACATTTTCATACTATACCACATATAATGTGATAACTGAAATAACACAAATAGAAATGAAAAAATAAAGAGATAAAAGATTCACATGGCACCACAGTCCATTCAGATCACAATTCTGCCAGACAGGACAGGATTTAAGAAAAAAAAATCTAACAGGATATAATATTTTTCAAGTGTAATTTTAAAACAAGTGTCCAACTGTCTTAAAAAAACAAAGTTTCATGAAACATCTACAGTGAATATGTATTGCAAAATAATAAAATGAGAAAAGTCCACAGGGGAGTGTAATTTGCAGTTCAACAACAGAGTTGGGAAGGAGTGACAGACAGCCGGTAATTAGATGGCAGAAATAGAAACTGAGTGAGTTGAAGAAAAGCAGCGAGAACAAGTGACAAAGACACAAACACACCTCACCTTTGTAAAAAAAGCAGAAAATACACATCTAAATGTTAACCTGACTACACTTTAGCTGCACATGTGCAGGTTTTTCATATAACACTTGTTTCCATCAATGAAACCGTTATTGAACTGAAAGTCTATCGTTCTTATGGTGTATTACTGGATTACCAGCTAGCTATCTGTAAAGTACAGCAACACCAGAAAAACTGAGGCCATAACTTATGTGTGCAAGAGATCGCATTATGTTGGCCGAGCTCTAATCATTCTTTGATGCCAGAGGCACTCCGTTCAGCCTCCCTCTCTGTGTCTTTATCAGTCTCTCTCTTTCTCTCTTTGCCCATGTGTGTTTGTCTCTATCTTCTGCTCTTTATATCTCGTTTTCCTCCTCTCCGCCTCTCTGTAATGGTATTTCAATAGGACAGATAGCCACAGGAATCCAATACGCAGAACGTCTAATTGAGTCTTTAATAGGGTGTCTGATGTCTGATGCCGCTGGTTCACACTGAGAGAGAACCGAGTTACACTTCAAACAACGTACCACTGCCAGCTGGACTCGTTTGGAAAGGTCACCCTTACATGGGTGGATCAACCGCACTATCATGTTGTTTGTTAATTATACACACTTTAAAGGATTTTCTTTCTTTTATCGTCCAGAGTAAATGTTGTGGTAAACTTTCACGTTAGCTAAAAAAGACCCACGTTCTTTTCTTTTTCTTTTTCTGGAGATGCATTCATAATGGTTGAGAGTGGATCAAAGAACCTGCTCATTAGGGCCATGTGCAGTTTCTAAGTTTCAGTTCGCTGATTTAAGTTTGCTCCCATCTGATAATCTTGATAGAAACCAGGTTGTTGACATGTTGACGTGTGTACAGGGTGGAAAATTAGACTTTGGGAAACAATGACACCAGTGGTGATAAAAGAAGCCAACGGAGGAGAGCCAAAAACGGCAGTTTCTTGAATGGCCAAAAGACTGGCTCCAAAAGAGTGTCATTCCCCACAGACTCCTGTGATAAAATGCCCAACGTTTCAGAAGAAATAAGCATGTTTAAAGCTTGGTACAAATAAAAAAGCTTTTATTTTTGTCACATAGTGTGGGCGGCAGTGGAGAGAGGACCCAAATGCTGGAGACGAAGGCAACGTGACATTATTTAGCTGTCCAAAGAGCTAAATAATGTCCACAACAATAACAGGGAACTGAGGGATGAGTACAACATCCAAAATGAACAAAAACAGAAAATAAATAATAATAATAATAAGAAAAATAATAATAATAATACTAATAAAATACAGGGACATAAATGGCTGCACAACAGTGATCATGGACAAATGATCTAACAAGGACTTACCTTCTCATCTTCTCTGTCTTCCAAAAATCAATCTCAAGCAGGATGTTTAAAGTTTTAACCAAACTTTTTTATCCATATATTGCAACATGCTGTACATTTAATTGAAAGTAGCCCTAAATATAAAAGATGTCATGAACACTGTCACATCTGAGATCAGAAAATGCAGCGGTAGTTGGGCTAAATTTATGACACAGTTATGTCAAACATCGTATTTAATCGACGTTTTAAAAAGACAGCTCCAAAAGAGGGAGCTTTATTTTGTTAAATGCCTGCTGCATTGACTCCTCTCTCCTTGTGTCTTTTCCTCGGTTCCTCTGCTCACTCACAGAGGAAAATGTGCGTTTTTGAAAATGAGAAAGCGGGATAGAGGGAGACAGGACTATTTATAGAGACCAATATGAGGGCAATCAGACACAGGAGAAAGAATCAGAAAATTATAAAAGAAAGCTAACCTCTAAAGTAAAACAGGAAGTCACCAAAAGATGACTTGAACTAAAACACAAAGTCTGGACAAACTAAACTTCATCCTTGATTATCATAAAGTAAAACAAGGACTCAATGACTTAGAAATAATATTACAAGAGGTAAAACTTACAGTCTACTAGACTAATAAATACCCCCCCCCCCCCAAAAAAAAGAAACAAAAAAAAAAAAAAACTCAA
>VVHJ01010883.1:1410-11464 GCA_015107715.1 Tylochromis polylepis
TTGTCGGTGTTTTTTTTTTTTTTTTTTTGCTTTCCTGGGAGTGACAAATTTAAATACATTTAAATAACTATCACTGAAATGAACTTGTGATGCTTTTACATTTCACACAGCCTCATACCAGTCTGAACTGCTTAAACCTCCTTGGAGTGTGGGAAAGTGTGATTTTTGTATTTTTTTTTTAAGGCCTAACTTTGGTTTAAAACCATGAGGTTGTTTAGCCAGCTTGTCAGCTGTCCCGAGACTGAAGTGTAGCATGTCTACTCCGCTGACTCTCCTTGGCCTTTGGCGCATTATGTCTCTAGCCACAGACATAAAATGCAATTAGGCAGAATGGTGATATCCATCTCAACCACTGGATTCAAGATGGTGTGGCAACATGGTAGCTTCCACAAGCTGGTGCCTGCTTCTGTGGATTTTTAGTGGATTAATTTAAGTCTATGAGAATGCATCCCTTTGTTGGAAGATGTAATTTCCCACTAATACGTGTATATCTACAATATTATTATTTCTATTAAATAATACAAAAAAATGACTGACCTTTGTACCTTTAACCTAATTACACTGCAGTGATTAAATTTGACTGTGCAATAAATGTTTGTTGGTAATAATAATGTTTTCCTAAAAGCCTGGATTGTTGTTTTATTTTATACTTATGAAACAGTGTTTACTTTGTGATGAAAGACAGAAAAAAATCTGACTGATGTACTCAGGATCATAATTTTTAAGGACTTTTACAGGGCTCCTGAGGTTTATCATCGCATGTAGTTGATCCTTGCAAACTTATAGTAACTTTTGGAGCCACTGGATATTTATGGGGTTACCTCAGTTTGAAATTAAATACATGAAGTTGCAATGATTTTGACCTCTCGAAATATTGAGCTGCTGCCACTTGAAGCTTGGCCTTGTAGATAAGCAGCCTTTTTGACTCCCATAGAAAGGAGAAATAATTGTTGGTCTAATAACTGTTGAAAAAGTAAAGTAGAGGTTACAGCCTGTTTGTCAGTTTTTGCAAGAACTGAATCCAGTTACATTAAATTGTGAGGTTTTGTTGTAATATGAAAGAACTTGTGAAAGTATACCCAACGTTTTGTTCAGTAGCTGATTAGCTGTCTGGCTGCTATGGCACTGAACACCTCTTTTAACATCTAACAAGTGAAGGTAGCAGGGTCCAAAGGTTCTGTCTGCTTTAATCCCTTTAATCTGTGTCTGCGCTCTAAGAACTGAGCATGCCATAAAATGAAGTAGCTAAATACTTGATGTCATTGTTAAACCATCACTGATTGCACTATTACACTTTAAGTTAAATTTTTTTTTTTTTTAAGTCTGCCTGTCTTCTGGTGACCTCTAATCACATTCACTGTGTTTAGCCTCTATAGCCACTTGAGCACTTTCAAATTTGGCGCTGTCATTTGTGTTTAGACATTGCGTGAACGCATCGATTGGATCTATGTCCAGGCACCGGTGAGACTGAGACCGGCCCGTGTGGGTCAATGACCTCTAGAGGTGTGATGCTAGGGAGGCGTGGCTCCCCCAGCTGCATGTGATTGGTGGCCGAACTGTAAACGGCCCAGAGTGGTACCTCAGAGAGGGGCGCGCAGGACTCACTGCAACCAAGTCCAGTTGATGCGCGATGCCTCGTTTTACTGTACACATCCGAGATGAGTGGCTGGCAGTGCCCTGCCGGGACACCTCCAACACGATCCAGTGGCTCGGACAAGAAACGCTTAAACGTTACATAAAGAACAAACCGGACAACGGCGGCATCACGGCTGTGAAAGACACACGTTTTGTTGTGCGCAGGTGCCAGGGTTTGGGTCTGCTGGACGCAGATGACACCATCGAGGATGTACTGGAGGATAATGACTTTGTCGAGCTTGGTAATAACTTTATACATGAAGAATGCATATATTAAAAATGTGTGCAACACATTTAAAGGACAGTGAAGATGTTTAATGTTTAATGATGCGCACTTGTGTATAATAAGTCATTTACTTTAAATATAACTACTGTGTAAACCAAGGGGGGAATGCATACAGTGTGATTTATTTTCCTGTGCATTTCAGCTATTGAAGGAGATACTATGTCTCCTGACTTTATCCCGTGTGAGCCGGGAGTTTCTCATCTGTATCCTTACACTTGTTGGATATTTGTGCCATAGTAGCTGTAGTAGGTGCTGTAGTGTGTACTAAAAACTATTTAATCTTTTCTTTTAATGTCATTTTTTTTCACTTACTGTTTTCATTTCTGGGTAAAACTGACCTTGTGGGAAATTATAATTAATCTGAGAGTGACACTACATTTTGCCAAATGTTATCCTTAATTCAGTTTGTCAACTAGCACAGCAGCGTACAAAGAGCCTGAAGAGGTAAGTGTATTTTCAGATAAAACTGAAAACATATTCATTTCATATTAACTAACTCAGTGAAATGTGAAACTCTCTGTCCAGTACATTTCCTTGGATGGCAACAGCCTGACGTCAACAGACCTCATCAACTTAGGCAGAGGACTCTACAAGATAAAGGTAATGATCAACAAAGCTCTTTTGTCGTCCGTGACTGCTCAGTTGTAATCTTTTACTTGATGCGATTTCTCCCTTTATCATTGTTTTTTAGCTGACTCCTGAGGCAGAAAGAAAGGTTGTGCAATCCAGAGAGCTTTTGGACACCATTGTCAAAGAAAACAAAGGTTAAAATACACTTAAGAAGTGATTCAGTGCAAATGAGCTAAATTTAAACTGGCTAAATTACAGTATATGGAAAAATAGAAGACTGTGTGTTCAGTTCCTCATATGTGTTCTCCCTGCAGTTGTCTATGGGATCACAACGGGTTTTGGCAAATTTGCCCGAACTGTCATTCCTGTCAGCAAACTCAAGTAGAGTCCTTAAATACATTTTATGATCTATTTCTGGTCTTTGTAATCGTCCACACAGAGCCCTTTTTGTTTGCTGACTGATGCCATGCACTTTTGGTTCCACAGGGAGCTCCAGGAAAACTTGGTGCGCTCACACTCAGCAGGTGATGAAACTCTTTGTGATGCAGACATTTAGATTTTAATGTTTTTGGGCCCTCTGTACGTCAATCATCTTAATCAGAGTTATGCTGTGACGAATAGGTGTGGGAAACCCATTAAGCCCCGAGAGGACCCGCATGTTGCTCGCTTTGAGGATCAATGTTTTGGCCAAAGGGCACAGTGGTGTTTCTCTTGAAACCCTCCAAGCCATGATCCAGGCCTTTAACGGTAAGCTTCAAACCAGTTAGCTGATGTGAGATATCAGCTTCAGTAAACTGTTGATAACTTTATTTAAGGACAGGGGTAGGATAGCTGTCATAGGATTTACCTTTGTCTCTGTAACTTTCTCCCCACAGCCTCCTGCCTCTCCTTTGTCCCTGAAAAGGGAACAGTGGGCGCCAGTGGTGACCTGGCACCCCTCTCTCACCTGGCCCTCGGACTCATGGGAGAGGGAAAAATGTGGTCTCCCACGAGCGGGTGGGCTGATGCCAAATACGTAAGATCAGAGTGACTTTTCTGGAGTTGTAAAACAAGAGGGCAACTATTATTGTAGGAAAACGTGCCTCTTGTTTACAAGAGTGAAAGGTTTCAGGGTGCAAATGGAAAAATTGTTTGCTTTTTGATGACCCTGGACTTTTTACATGTTTTTCATCTCTCATTCCTGACCAGGTCCTGGAGGCACATGGACTAAAGCCAATATCACTAAAGCCTAAAGAGGTAATGTTTAAAAAAAGAAAAGCTCTTCTATTTGATTTGTCTGCACTGTTGTGATTGGACCCAGAGTTCACTGGTAACAGATTTTGAAACATAAACTGCATTTGCATCACAAATATACAATACATATTAGGGCAAATATGAAAATAAGAATGAAAATAATTTTAGAGGAAGAAGAAGTAATATGATGGTTAACTTGTAAAAATAATGACACAGTAAAAAAAAATCCTCCAAAAAGTTGAATTTTGAGTACAGTAACATGCAGATGGAAAACTTAAATGATCAAAAGTAAACACTTATTATGCAGCGTGGAACCTCTCAGTGTAAACTGGTCAAGGAAAATCTAGTTCAAATTACCCATTTATAGTAAATCTTCATTTACAAAGTAGTAATTACAGAGTGGGCCAAAAGCAATAAAAAGTTACCTAACTGAAGGACCAGGAGTTGCATGTGCATGTGCTGGTTACAAATAGTAACACTGTTTGCAACAGAGATCAAATAACACTGGATGAAATTCCAAATTAGCTAATATTTCTCTTTGCAAAATCCCTGCTTTTGTTTATATTTACATTTTACACACCTTCTCAACTTTTTTCTTCTTTTGGAATTGGGGTTGTACACCCGTCTCACTCTCTGGGATTCCCTCACAGGGCCTGGCTCTGATTAATGGGACGCAGATGATTACCTCTCTAGGGGCAGAGGCCGTGGAACGCGCCCAGGCGATTGCCCAGCAGGCAGATATTATCGCTGCTCTCACCCTGGAGGTACTAAAGGGAACCACCAAGGCCTTTGACAGCGGTGAGCAGAAGCTATAAACCCGGAGAAAACCATAAACTAGATGGAATTATTTACCTCCAGTTGTATAACTGCACTATATCTCATCCATGCTTATTTAGTTTCTGGTCTCCTCCCACAGACATCCATGCACTGCGGCCACACCCGGGGCAAATAGAGGTGGCTCAACGCTTCCGCTCACTTTTGGACTCTGATCACCACCCATCCCAGATTGCAGGTTTGATGAACAGTAAACAATATTCATGTAAAGTTCTGATCATTGCATTTTACGTTTGTCTGCCTTCCTCCTCCTGAAAATCTGTTTGCATATTAGAAAAATACTCCTACCAATGCCCTTGATCAAGGCATTGGTTTCAGAGTTGCACCAGCGTGGTTGCCCTCAACTCATAAAAAGATGGGATGCATGAGTTGCTGAGGGTGCATTTGCCAACAGACATTAATAAAGTATAGCCTTTCTAATATTATGCACCCTTAAATATGCTGCGTTTAATGTGTGTCATATGGTGCTGGTGTGTTTTTACAGAGAGCCACAGGTTCTGTGACAGAGTCCAGGATGCCTACACTATGCGGTGCTGTCCTCAGGTAACCCCAAGTTTATTTATATATCCCCAAATCACAGGTTTCTCCCACAGCGTTTTATAGCTTCTGCACCTTCTGGTTGGGAAAGGGAAAACTCTGAATTCTCATGTGCTAGATAGTGGGTCTACCACATAAGTAGCAGATATGGAGCTGGACCAAGACTATGTTTAAGCATTGTACATCTCTTTCTGAGTGTTGTATCGTCTCTCTGCTCACAGGTTCATGGAATTGCCAATGACACAATTGCATTTGTCCAGAATATCATCAATACAGAAATCAACAGTGCCACTGACAACCCTGTATCCTTTTCTGTCTTTCAAACTACAGGAAAAGACTGATCTATGAAATTTAGCCAGTTTGGTCTCAACCCTGATAACTAAAGTTATTTCTGCCACAAACTGCACACAAGATTTTATAGGAAATCAGTTTATTTTGTCTTAACAGTCTCACCAGATGGTATTTGCAGAAAGAGGTGAGACCATTTCAGGTGGGAATTTCCATGGGGAATACCCAGCCAAGGTATGTAGTAATAAGACAGTTTGTTTCAATTTGCTGTAGATTTTATTCTTCTTTCTTAAACAACTGTTTTCTTTCTCATAGGCTCTGGATTTTTTAGCCATTGCAGTCCACGAGCTGGCTTCAATCAGCGAAAGGAGGATCGAGAGGTTGTGTAACCCCTCTCTGAGTGAGCTGCCTGCCTTCCTCGTCAACGAGGGTGGACTCAACTCGGGCTTCATGATTGCCCACTGCACTGCAGCTGCCTTAGGTCGGTGTGAAAAACATAAAATAAAATGTAATCTCCTGCTAAATTATTCTGATTTTAATGAGATTATGGTAACATTATTTACTAAACAGGCTTTAATATTGAATATTACATTTCAGAGTGCTTTTTTTAATAAAAGATCTAATGTTACAAAATTAACTTTATTGTATATTTTTTTTCTTTTCTTGTTACCCAATATTTGAGCAGGAGCACCAACAATAATCTCAACTCTTTCACGCTGTTCAGTTTCAGAAAACAAAGTTTTGTGTCATCCATCGTCTGTGGACTCTTTGTCCACTAGTGCTGCCACGGAGGACCACGTGTCTATGGGAGGATGGGCTGCTAGGAAGGCCCTGAGGGTTGTAGAGCATGTGGAACAAGGTAAGGTATAGCACTGTTAAATTATGTACACCTTGCTAGTACTGGGTTGGCTTAAGTCTTTGTGCCACAGATTCATCAAGGCGCTGGAAACATTCCTCATACTATCATGACAGCATCACACAGGTGCTGCAGATTTGTCTGCACATCCATCACGTAAATCTCCTGCTCCACCACATCCCAGATGTGCTCTATTGGATTTAAATCTGGTGACTGTGAAGCGAATTCACTGTCATGTCAAAGAAGCCACTTTGCGATGATCTGAGCCTTGTGTCCATCTTTTGATGGCATCTTCCATCAGAAGATGGACACAATATACAAGATTTGGTGTTTAAACAATGCTCAGTTGGTATGAAATGGTTCAGAGTGCACCAAAAAAATCTTCCCTGCACCACTTCATCACCACAAGCCTGAGCTGTTGGTAAAAGGCAGGATGGATCCACGCTTTCATGTTGTTTATGCCAAATTCTGACCCTACCAGCGATAGGGATCTAACTGTCGCAGTAGAAATCAAGACTCATCAGACCTGGGAACATTTTTTCAGTCTTCTGTGGTCCAGTTTTTGGTGAGCTTGTGACAACTGTACCCTTAGTTTCCTGTTCTTAGCTGACATAGATGGCACCTGGTGTGGTCTTCTGTTGATGTAGGCCATCTGCTTTAAAGTGTGATTTGTTGTGTGTTCAAGAATGCTCTTCTGCATACCTTGGTTCTAACGAGTAGCAACGGTATTTGAGTTACGCTTTCCTTCATATCAACTCAAAGCAGTCTGGCCATTCTACTGTGATCTTTGGCATGAAGAAGGCATTTTCACCAAGAGAACTGCCGCTCACTGGATTTTTAAATTTTTTGGGGAAAATTCTTTCTAAACCCTTGAGATGGTTATGTGGGAAAATTCCCAGTAGATCAGCGGTTTCTGAAATACTTGGGACTGTCCATCTGGTACCAACAACCATGCCACGAGCTGCTAACATGATGTGATTGGCTGATTAGAAATTTGTGCTAATGAGCAACTGAGCAGGTGTACTTAACAACATGGCCAGTGACAAGAACAAGTACAGCAATTCTGTGATTATTTATAATAATCAATAGATTTATGGAGGGGTGGTCTAAAATTCCAGTGAAACTCTATACAGACAACAAATAAGTGAGTAAAATGATTGATCCATTCCATAGTTCCGTTGTATTACCACTATCAGATTTAAAAATATGCGCTAACCACCTGTTTTTACTCTTTGAAAACAACAAGAAGCAGCATCTCTGAGTCAAAGAGGCTAACAGGTCAGTTTCCGCTGTTTCTATTGCAAAAAGTGCAAAGGTTGCTGCTGAAAATCATGCCAGTGTACACCGACAAGACAAAACCACAGCTCACTGGGTGGATACAGAGGTTAACCTTAAACCAACAGGTTTCGAAAAACAGATAAATGATTAAACTATCATCAACTATCATTTATTGCTGTGCCTAAAATTCTTTTTCCTGTCTTTTGTGTTTGAGAAAACAGCAGTTGTAAGTCATGGAATAAACTAAAATGCTCAAACAGCAGTAAAAACCCATAGAAGCCTTTCAATTGGCTGTGATCTATGTTATTTAATGTTTTCAATATTTATCACTAAAATGAGAGATTTATTTTTGGGATCTGGCCAAACTGAATTGATGCTTCCTGTTACCAGTCCTCGCTATAGAGCTGCTGGCCGCCTGTCAGGGCATCGAGTTCCTCCGCCCACTCCGTACCACCACTCCACTGGAGAAGGTCTATGAACTTGTTCGCAGCGTGGTCAAGTAAGTCAAACAGATGCGGCCAAGGTACAAAATATTGAGCCTGTTGAAACTATATACCTAACAGTTAATATTTACCTGTTGTTCCACATTCTCCTTTTACTCCTCCTGCTGTTAAACAGACCATGGATTAAAGACAGATTCATGTCGCCTGATATTGAAGCTGTTCACCGCCTGCTACTTGACCAAAAGGCAAGTTCTAAAAAGGTGTTCAGTGCATGTGCGAGCTCCACGTGGCATGTCATTAAATGTGCTTATATTTTCAACCCAGGTGTGGAATGTGGCCAAACCTTACATTGACAAGTACCAGACAGAGTACATCCCCGAGTCCCGCCCCGTCTCTCCCACTGCCTTTTCCCTGGACTCTCCGGCCTCCCCCAGGAAGCGTGTTCGTCACGAATGAAGTTTTTTAACAAACAAGTTTTTTTTAAAAAAAAAGTTATTTTAAGTTTCTTTGGCAATTACTTCAGTCCCAAAAAAGCAAGATCCTACACACTGATCTTGGTCAGCACCAGAATTAGTCAAGAGTGTGTTGTGTGGCCATTATCTGAGAACAACAGGAGCAGAACGGGAGGAAACGGATCCTTACGCTTCACTGTGATCAACATATTGTGACGCAAGACAAGAGCAGTGTGCAGTAGCTTCCTTTCTTGGAAATGAAGTGATACCTTGCATCTGAGTTTGTTGGATTTGTAAATTTTCTATTCCCATTAAAGAATTGTTAGAAAGCCACCCAAACCTCTGGAGATGTGTCTTGTATCTCATGAGCTTATGAACTGGCTATTCTACATACAGAATGTTATTCAAGCAATTATTGGGTTTAACTTGTGCATACTGCACCTTACCCTGCTGTACATTCCACTTGTTTATATCTAAACTTTTTTGTCCCTTTTAAAATGTGCCTAATTGACTCTTTATTGTCACATGACTTCTTCTTGTACAATTTTCAAGTCATAATTATCTTAGCACAACCTGTGAGTTTTCTGGTGTATTTAAAATCATATTTAATTGTCATTAATACATTTCCAGCTTTACATAATAAAAGTTTTTAAGCATTCCTATTCTCATCCAAGTCACATCCATTCTCATTAAGTCATGCTGTGTGCATAATGTACTTTATAGTATTATCAGGGACAGAGAGGCAAATTTATAGAAATACAACTCAAAAATCAATCAAACCTGACCATTTTCAGTGAAGTAACACAAAATTAGTAAATGTGCCAGTGAAACCAGTGATTTCCAGCCTCTCATCAGCATACCCTGAGAATAACATGCTAGTTAGTTTGGAGGTGGCGCTACATTTATCCTGTCTTTGTGTGTGTGTTGAACTTCAGGAATGTTAGGTTGGCAGAAGCTTCCTTACTCAGTTAAATGGCACCTACCCAGCTGGGCAGCTGCTCTGCCATCTTGAGGTGCCAAAAGGAAGAGCCTGTGGAAAATAAAGCAGAAGGTCTGCAGTCAACAGCTCAAAGGTTGCACAAACAGCTCAGGACAAGATAGCAGCACAGGGGCAGAAATCAGACATGGACAGAGGCAGTTCAATGTCTGAAAAATGCTATAACTCTAAAATTATAGATTTAGTTTACCATCCATCCACTCAATCCATTACTCACTTTACCAGCCAGAGTTGGGCAGAGCTGGGGCACATTTCAATAAAGGTGGGCTACACCTTATCACAGGGGTGAGACAGATTAGCAGGACAAGAACTGAAAGAAGCTTACAGAATAATAGCATACTAACGTTTATTGCATGAACGCTTAGAAAGGCACTCTCAGTAATCTCACCTTGCAGTTTTAAAGCGTTAATGCTTTATTCCTTTTCCAGTGCTCCACCTCTCCACCAAGGTTCATTAAATTTGGCTTAGGAGTTTCACAGTGATCTTGCTGAACAACTGAACTGATCACATTCCTCTGTCAATGAAAGATGAATGAGCACAGGTTTAAATCAAACAGTACAAAAACGGCTGGCTGCATGTCAAAGCATTCACCATGAAGTAGAGAAAAAAAAAAAAAAAAAAAAAAGGGCCCCCCCCCCCCCCCAC
>VVHJ01010883.1:11484-34369 GCA_015107715.1 Tylochromis polylepis
ACAAAAACGGCTGGCTGCATGTCAAAGCATTCACCATGAAGAAGAGAAAAAAAAAAAAAAAAACGTGTCTCCTTCGAGCCGGATTCGAACCAGCGACCTAAGGATTTCAGCTTTCGCCTCTACAGTCCTCCGCTCTACCAACTGAGCTATCGAAGGGACGGTGCACACCCTCCTCGCTCCACAGTATTTGTTGATACGCCGTTATGAACGGTTCGTTTCTGTCATACATTTTGAAATGTGTGAAATTTCAGTTTCACAGTTGACGTACAATCATTGGTGAAAAAGCGAGCACACAATGGTTGTTTTTAGCTAGCTAGCTAGCTAGCTAGCACACTGCTCCCGTTCAAAGTTTCTCGCAAGAAAATGAACTGTCCAGCTCTAGCTAATGTTTTACGAACCTGCACGTAATCTTCTCACAGGTGAGAGCTCAAGGTAAATACAGTGGACCCCTGCACTTATATATATTGCACTACCTAACCCATTAGCACGAGCAGCTTAGCAGGCAGGTATTCTTTAGCTTTTCCGCAATATCCTTATTCACATTTGAAACTCTTTTATTTGATTGAGCGTCATTTTTATGGCTAATAAAGTTTTTTAAAAAGGTAAGAAAGAAAGAAAATAAACTTATTGATATATAGTAAAAATCTAAACAACTCATCTTTTTAAGCCCCAAACAAGGAAACTGAGACTTAAACATAGTTTTCTGCTTTCCCACACTACTGGGTATTATGAAACAACAAATTAAGTTGAGGATCCTCTTAAATCTGTCTTTAAAACTATATCCAACATCAACCACTAGGTGGTAATATTTCACCATGTAAGGAAATAAAAAAAATCTTCGCACATGTTATATGTTGACAAACAATTTCTTTCTTGTGAAAAAGAAAAAGAAAAAAAAGAGAAATTGTTGCATCCAGTCAAAACGTGACTGGTATCTATGATTCTATTCATAAACACTTTTAAATCTATATCTCAGTTTTAGGACCAGGATATAATAACATTTTTAACACAACCAGCACATCCCATAGTGGGATGCCTATGCGACTGTTATTTTTCTAAACGTCCTAAATTTTCCATCTGACAAACACGACCCATATAAAAAACAAACAAATAAATAAATAATAACAACAAATTAATAAAACTAACTTCACAAGTGATGGAAATTAAAGGGAAGCTAAAGACTTTATACAATAAAAATTCAATTTAAGCAAGCAAATTCATACATCTAAAACAAAATAAAAACAAATGATAGTGATGATCATAACCCTGGTTGTATCAGTTATATCAGTAATGCAATCTTTTTTATTGGTGTGATTTTTTTTTTTAAATTTGTGAAATGAAACAAATTGGCAGGGCCACTCACTGTAACTTGCCAGCAGAGTATGGCATATGTGCATCGTATTCATTTACAACCTGAGAGGGCAAAAATGTCTAACAGCACAACCGGGTAGCATTAAATCAAATACTGTACTTACACATTTACCCTACCTTTCCTTTCTACTCTATTGGGAGTAGAGGGCAATATTTTAATTTTGACTCTTTTACACTCTTCTTACTTTTAATAATGTATACATTTTTTAAGGATTTCTGGTAGTGGTGTACTGTGACATAAAATTTTGGTGTTGCTCTTTTTACCTTCATAAATAAATACGAGTTCTTCCACAACTGTGAGCATGTGGAGCAGAAAAGTGATGAGAATAATTAGGTTCAGTAAAGTTTACTAAAGGATTTTAATTATAAACAGGGCTTGCTGCTGGGCTGTTCTCTGATGTATTCATTCTTGTCCTGACCTGTCTGACAGTGAGGCAATGTGTTACATTACATGTCTGTACTGTATGTACCACAGGGTCACGCTTGTGAGGCAGCAGACATTCTTCTCATAACACAGGCTCCAATCCGCAGATCTTCCCCAGCCTTTTCCCAGATTATCATCCAGTCTCGACTGGTCTCAACTGGGAGCAACTGAAATCCACCAAAACCCTACGGCAGGTTTGAAGGGTGGGTCTTCATCAGGAACATGAGTAGTCGCATTCGCAAAGAACTTTTTGAATTTCCACATTTCTTATCAGTGAATTTTGTTTAAAAGAAGTAAATAAACAAGAAGACATTAGTGGTGCAATTATATATAAATCCTCAGCTTTTTCTAAAGTTTTAGCCTGAAATAGCAGTGATGGACAACTGCCTAAGGTCATTAGTTTGCTTTCTGACATCACGTAATTCATAAATCATCCCATGTGGCTTTTTGAAAGCAGTGTGACCTCAGTCCATCATATAGACTAAGTATAATGGAAAAAATGCCTTTGGTCGTACATGGACTGAAAAGGGTATTGCTTTGCGTCTATAATTATCACAAAAGCATTCAATGTAAATTATCATATTATTCAATATTATGTTGCTATATTTGTAATAGCACACTGACAAAGACAGCACTGGGATCTGGTCCCCTATGTCCCACCCATAATTTCCACTCTTGATTACACTAATATGACACAGTTTTGGGAGGGAAGAAAGGATGGATGTAGCCTTCTGATCTGGAAAGTAAGGTAGATGAGGAAGTGGCCAGTGGACACTTCTCTAATTGGTTCATCGTCTCAAATGTAACTTTTTAACCCCATTACAGTAAAAAATGACGATAAAGCAGAGTATGCTTTAGAGCTGGGCAGCTAATAACCCAGTGGTTTTCCTCAGAAAGATTCACCCCACATTTTTGATTCTAGGTTCAAAATGTTAAGGTAGCAATAGCAAAAATGCTAAATGCAAAATTAACTGAGGTTGTGTTGTGCTGCTAACACAACATCAGCTCAGTGCAAGGCTCTACAGAGATGGCATGCTAACACAAAGCTAGCAGAGAACCCAGAGTGAAGTTAAAGCTGAGTGTTCACCGACCGCTGTCCAGCAACCAGACCGTGACATTCAACTGGTAAAAAAGGAAGTAATGAACAATCGGGCTTTTAGCACTGTGACCTCAATTTCTACCTACACATGTTTCTATAGCAGAATTTAAGTGGAAGTGGCGACCGCTTCAAATTCTCTTTGACCTGGTTTTCAGCTTTGCATTCAAACTCTAAAAGAAGCGTCATATATATGTGCTCATGACGATAAGGATTTGTTTCATTATGTGGAACTTCAACCTAAGTTTATATTGCTAACTGATGATGATGCATTTCAGGATGTTATAGAGTAACGGAAAAGTTAAGTGATGAGTAGTTTAACAGTTTACTTTCTCCAGGGAGAAATAAAGGCATGTGCAATGCATTTTTTTTTGACTAACTATCCCAACATTGAACTTCACTGACTTCAGTGATGTCACAATGGCTACATCCATCTTTTATATACAGTTTATGGTGCCCCCATGCCCCTACCTTTAGCCACAGCCCTGGTGCCCTCTGTCTTATTTCACTTACTGTGCACTCTCTTTGATGTTAGTTTACAATAAGTTAATGTAGAATATAAATGTTTGTACTGAAGATCGTTGCAACCAATGTCATATTCATATTATAAAAGGAAAAGTGAAAATAGATATTTTAGCAAAAAAAAATTAAACAACTTTTTTTGTCTCGCATAAATGATTTGAGACCTAAAAAATCAATGAAATGTAAATACACAATTAGTTTTGAGCTAAAGCATGCAAGCACTGCTCTCAACAGAATCAGTGAGCATACACGTGATGGCAACAAACAATTTGAGTGAAAGTTAAAATGAAGTGGAGTTTTATATTTTGTTATTTCCCACTGTTATTGTTCCCTTTGAAAACCTTTAAAATATTGAAACATGAGACTGTGAAAGGTCCATTCACCTGAAACATCCCGCTTATACACCCAACTAATCACATCGTCTGCAAAGTCTTTTCTCTCTAATGTTTCCTTCCTCGGCTATTTCGTTTCAACGAGACAAAACGAGGAACTTACACCTGCTATTTCTGCAAAGTTAAAACGTTTTACAGCTTCCCTCCTTCTGTATTTTCTTTTTTCCGTTTCTATTCTTACCATTGTTCATGTCATGTAGTGGATGACATGACATAGGTACACTTTATCTCTCTGTGGGACTCTTCCCCTCTCACAACACTTAAAATAAAAAAATGGGACACGTCCGGCTGCTCGGCTTACATGAAGGTGAAAGTTCCACAGCTTCCCTCTTTCTGTGTCCGTCTTTACATCAAGTTTGCACTCAGCAATCTGCTGATTCTTTCCTAACGTGTCATAAGCTCATTGCTACACAGTATAAATTCCTAGAAGTGTTTGAGCAGAAAATAATTTGTTGGGGTCACACTATTGTTACTATATGATATGAATTACTAACAGCATTAATTCCAAATGAGTTACATCACAGGGAGAGGTGCATTTTTGAGCTGGCACTGCAGATTACACTGCCTGATGAAATGTGGGTGGGAGCAATGTTATGGCTAGGATCGAGCAGACAGATAGTAGTGATAAACGTCATAAAAATGCAATGGCAGGAAAAGCAGTGACAGTGGGTGTTCAGAGCCATCTGTTTAATGCTTACCCTGCGGGCAGGGCACCTTCCCTGCTTGCCTGGAGCATGTCTGGCTTTTTGTCTGGCTTTTACAGGAGAGTAGACAGATTACTTGCAAAGGTTGAGATGGTTCAGTGGTCTGAAGGTACTAGGTGACACGGAAGCACGGGAGGGGAGGAAACCATATCCTTTTACAGTCTGGAAATAAAGCTGGCCAGCAGCCCTGTGTCTGTCATCTTATTGGGCCACAGATGACAGGATCATAGCAGCGCTGGCTGTTGGAGGTCCAGCACCAGACTGCAGCGGGCAGGGAAGTAATTTCACATGGGAAGCATTATTTCATGTGTTACTGAACTAACTCCCCAGACTGGCCTTTTACATCTATAACTGCATTTATCTGCACCAAACCACAAATCAGACAGTTGTCTTTGCCTGTGGTATACACTTAAACATTGGTCATTTAGATATACACAAGAAATCAAATATAATTACTGGTTAGGAAAGACTGAGCTCACTTTGTAATACAGTGACTCATTTTTACAGAATAGTTTGACACAAAAAGGAAAACTGTCACATACTTGTAGGTATGAAGCAGCCAGCATAAAGACTGCAAGATGCATTAAAGCTCCTTAAGTAACATGTTATATGTCACAAAAGTATAAGTTGTGGGGTTGTTTTTACATAGGTTTTTGTGCACGGCTATTTCTTCAGTGGACTTCCCGGCATCTCAGAAGGTTGTCGGAGCAACCTTTGGGTAGAAAAGGACTCCTACACATGACCGCATGAGAAGCAGTCTGTCACACCAACAAGCTATGTAATTAATCATGTGCTTTAGGCAGCTTTTACACAACATTTTTCTCAGCTATGCTAACCAGATCAAATTTTGAAGATGGAGTCTACCTTTTTTATCTAAAAAGCTCAATAAGGTGATTTTCCAACAATGTCAAACTATTCCTTTAGTGGTATGACCGAGTGGAAGTTGTGTAACAAAGCAAAACAACAAACAGCTGGAGTTAAAGCGAGAAGAAGAATTCTCTTGCAACATGCCTCACTTTTATCCTGCCAGGGGAATACAGCGCAGACTGGCCAAGATTAGACATCCTTCCTGCAGCATTTTTCATGGTGACTCCTGGGATTTTAAGATCGAAAAACATGCAAACGATGCGCAAAGAGAACGGCTCAAGGTGCATCACCCTTTGCCCCAGTGGATCATGTGGAGACAACTAAAATAAGCTGTGGTAAACCTAAAAACACACAGACATGAACCCTGTCCCCTTTAAAGACGCTGTCACTGTGACGAGAGTCACAGTATTCCAGGAATGTCCTGATCCATTGGGGCCGGGATGCCTTAGGGAAGAGACTGAGATTGCTCATGATCCCTCTACTTGCTCTCCTTTAACATATACAAGCACACGTGTAAGAGGATGATTCATATGATAGACTTTTATTTTATTTTTTTTTATTTTACTGTGACAATACATCAGTTCTGACAGCATGTTCCTCCTTTCATCTTCACTCATCACTATGTCTTTGGCATTTTTACTCTTTTTTTCTTTTATCTAGCTGCACTTTCACACTTTAAACCTTTTCCACAGTATCAAATGAGCACGATAAATCTGCTGCCTGCTTGTCACATTTTTTTTTTCTTCTTTGAAATGACTCTTTTGACTCTCTGGGTCAAGTAACAACGAAAGCTAAAGAAAAAAAGGCATGCAACTGCATAATTATTTGGGTCAAGGGTTGCGTGACCCGCTCAGGTCTGGGGCTGTTGCCTGTCTGACAACTTCAGACAGATAAAGTGTGGTTAATGAGCTGCAGTTAGAAATAAGTGCTGATATGTACCAGGAATGTAACACCTGTGTGGATTTTGAATGGAATTCTAAATCCTGCTTTAGGGAGGAAGGCACATTCATGGGGGTTGTGTTGAGTGGATGATTCTTTATTTGTTTATTAGAAGTAAAAAGAAGCAAAAAATGGTTTCCGGCTACAAGTTTTGAGGAATGGAGATATGAACATTACTTTTCTTTGTATTGCATGAAAGGACAAAAGCCCAGTGATAAAGTGCAAACTGCAGAAACAGTTGTGTTATACAGAGATGACATGTTAACACAAAGCCAGCAAAGAACCCAGACTGATATTAAATTGAGTGTCTGCCAACACCAACCCAGCAGCCAGACCCTGATCTTCACTGGGTAACGGAAGTGACGAACAATCAGACTTGCAGCACCGAGTTTCCACCTGTACATGTTTCTACAGCAGAATCACAGTCGACCCCTTCAAAGTCTCTTTTCAGCTTTGCTTTATATTGTCAGCTTCCAAACTCTAAAAAAGAAGCATATATGTGTGCTCATTAGGATAGGGATTTGTGTCATTATGTGGGACTTTAGCCTAAGTTTTATATTGTGAACTGATGATGCATTTCAGGACATGAGAGAGACACGGAAAAGTAAAGTGATGAGTAGTGTAACAGTTTACTTCCTCCAGGGAGTATTAAAGGAATGTGTAATGCATTGCTTTTTTTTGACTAACTATCCCAACACTGGACTTGACTGACCAGTCAGTGGTGTCATGATGGGTACTTCCTTCTTTTATTTACAGTTTATAGTGCCACCTCATACCCTTCGCTTTAGCCACAGCCACCGTGCCCTTTGTCTCATTTTACTTACTGTGTATTCTCTTTATAGGATAATGCGTTTGCACTGAGGATCAATGCAACCAACTTCATATTATAAAATGAAAAGTGAAAACAAATAGAGCACACAAATAAAAAAGAAAATAAAGTCAATGAAATGTAAAGACAGTGCTCTAAAGTAAGGAGGGCACATTTATTAGAACTGTGTTGAATAGATGATTATTATAAGTAAAAATAGAAGCCTGGTTATTTCAGTATAATCACCTCACTTCATAATTTTTTCCCCAAAACTATCCTCTTTAAAGTATTTACGTCATAAGGTCTTCCCGGAATTCTTTTGCTGTTTTCAGATTTTAGTGGGAGTGAGTGGGAGTGGTCTGGGAAAAGACCAAAAGAGGGCGGTGCTAATCTCTTCATATTCCCAAATGTCAATGAAAACTCTCCACAGCAAAGTTGAATCCTTGAGGGGTGGAGTGGAAATAATTGAAGAATAATGCGTGCCGAGGATTGGGATGGACTAGTACAAGCTAAGCCTCCAGAGGATTTAAACACGACAAGAGACGGAATTAAACTCAGCATTTCTAAATGTCTGTTGTAGTATTTTTATAACGGGGGAAAAGAATGTTATTAGCAAATGGGCATCCTTAGATGAAGCACTTGAATGCGCCTTCTTGCCTTATTTTACCTCATGCAGATTTACAGCGCAGTCAGGATGAGTCTGTGGACTCTGCTGTTCATTTTCCCGGTGTGCGCATCCTCTCCTCTGTTAGCCGGTGAGTGTGAACCTGCTTAGTATTTCTTCTCAATGTGATTTAAGAAAATCGTTTAACTGGAGGAAAATGCTAGCTGACTCTCCAATTACTAATATCCTAAAAGTAAACACACACTTTCCCTCCCCAGTAACGTCTAAAACCGACGATCAAGCCGTGGATCACCGCTGCTCTGGACGAGCCTGCAACCCCCGCATGGGCAACTTGGCCCTGGGTAGAGTGCTGAGCACCCGGTCGGTGTGCGGCTTCAACTCCTCGGAGCCCTTCTGCTTCTACAGACAGACCTCCGCCCCCCGCAGCAGCCGGGGGTCTTGCTCGGCGGCAACGTGCAGCCGGTGCAACTCTGCCATCCCCAGCCAGGAGCACCCTCCATCTGCCATGAGCGACTCCTCTTTCCGCCATCCTGACACCTGGTGGCAATCTGCGGAGGGGGTGAAGGAGGAGACGCTCCAGCTGGATCTGGAGACGGAGTTCCTCTTCACCCATTTGATCCTGGTGTTCCGCTCCCCGCGCCCTGCTGCCATGGTGCTGGAGCGCTCCCAGGACCGTGGACGCACATGGAAGACCCTCAGATATTTTGCCAGAAACTGCGACGAGACGTTTGGCCTGGTGGAGGGGTCACCAGTTGGGGAGGGTGGGGCAACTTGCACCTCCAAGTATTCAGGAGCTTATCCTTGTAGCAGAGGAGAGGTAAGTGTTGTCCTGAGATCTGAGTTATGTGCTTATGGAATTATGGAACTCGACACACTTTTTTGGGGGGGATTTACTTATCTAAACAAATAAGTCATCTGAAATTGAATCATTTGAAATAAGCCTTGAAAAGGGGAGAAGAGTGATGTACTGTAGCTCAGACAGAGATCTGGAGGGCAGATTTGGAGTGTCATTTCTGAGATCTGACAGTGATCACATCAGTGCTGCTAGACATCCCAGCACTTCACAGCAACAGCTTCACCATCTGCTTCACCTTTGTGGTTTATTTGTTATCTGCTATTGCACAAACCAAACGGTTGACCAAGCTTTGTAAACTAATCTCCCTCTCATGGGCTGTGCCTTCTAGGCCTCAAGCTGCTGTGATATGCACAGCTACAATATCAGAGTTCATTTTGACACTTTTTTTTTTTACACACACGCCATATGCTGCCCTACAACCAGCTATGGTTAATTCACGAGAAGGCAATTCATTCACAGATCAACTCTTGCTGGACAGAGTGAAGATTTGTTTTGCTCTAAATTTGTCTAAGAATATGTTGGGAGGTTCTGGTTGGATAACTGAATGAATATACGGCTGATCTCGTAATTGCAGTGCATTTGCATGAAATGTGTGTGTTGCCAGTATGTGAGCTCTTCCTCTCATCCCTTCTTCTGCTAACACTCAAAGAAGCCCTGAAGTGTTAATTGTTAAAATGAATATTTAGAGTCAACCTTGTTTTTTTTATTTGTTTGTTTTTGGTAAAGAGATGAAGTAAAACGTGCTCATTATAAATCAGCCTTTTCAGATTGCACATCAGATTCTGTATATTTACCGAGTGCGTGGTGCCACAGTGTTGCACAATCATTCGGAGACAGCAACAAGTCTCTCTCATGCTCATGATTTGTACTAACTTCAGCAAAGTAAACACTCCCTCATTTTCAGCTTCATATTTCTATTCTTGAGGTTCTCTAGAGTTCTTATTTGTCTGATGCTGGGCTTCTGTACGAGCCCTCAGTTTGTTTTCTGTCCTTTAGTTCCACTCCCTCAAAATGGTTTCTGCATGCCTGCCCCCTGCAAACAGATGGTTTAAACAGCAGGTGACTGTGTGGGTTTTGAAGGAAAAGTGACATCGTGAAGTAACAAAGTTCAAGTATACTTCCAGAAAAATGGGGTATAATTCACTTCCAGTTGGCTCAACATGTTTAAAAATAGTCTATATGGGCTAATGCACAGGCAGGGAATGCCATTTGGAGAGGATATTGTAGTATATAGTGTATTTTATACACAGACTGTGGTCCATAGCTATTAAAAGTGAATGCTTTGAGTCTGTGATCACTTCCTTCTCCTCTGTGTGACTCACAGTTTTCGTGCCTGTTCTTAGAATTCAGAGGCAGGCTGAGATTATTTGTCTAAACAATCAACAGTAGGCTTAAAAAAAAATTAACTTAATTTATGTTTCATCGTGGTCCATCAGTGCCTCTAAGATCTTTTTTTTTTTTTCTGCACTTGTCAGAGAGGCTTTTGGAGGTTTTCATGTGTGCTGCCCTTCATCCTCCAGGTGATCTACCGAGCCTTGTCGCCCTGGCACTCAGTGGATCCCTATGGCCCAGCTGCTCAGGACCAGCTCATGGTCACCAACCTGAGAGTCCGTCTGCTGCAGAGTCAGCCGTGCCCCTGCCAGGCCAAGCATCCTGGTGCCGCTGCCTTCCCCACGGATCATTACGCCATCTACGATTTTATAGTCAAAGGCAGCTGCCTTTGCAATGGACATGCCGACCACTGTGAACCGGCCAGTGCCTACCTTTCCACACAGAACATCAGCAACATGGTGAGCACTCACTGAGCTGGAGTTTCTGAAATGGCTTGCAGGTACATGACAACCCACTAACAAAAATGCCCCGTTGTGAGAATGTACTGAAATGTTGTGTCACGTTGAAATCTGCTGATGCCCCCCAGTTTGTCTCGAGGTTTGTGATGTGGTTTGCGTTTAGGGTTTTGTTCCCACCACTCCCTCGTTACCCAGCTGTGTGCTGGTATGTGCTGCTGAAGTGGAGGGCTGCAGTGAAGACTGAATATTAAGCCACAGCTTTACCTACTATTACAGGGATTTAAGGACGTGGAAACCTTAATTATGGTATTCGGCCTAATACTTTAACAGCCCATAGTCTCAGTCATGTTATTCTCTTAACTGTAAATGGAGAATAGAAACACTAGTTTATTTCCAACACAGCCTAAGAGGTGTAGACATGTTGCACAGGCAATTGCACAGTGTGTAAACACTGTCAGCGTGCATTTAGATGCCACTGTGTTGCAGTACTTAAGAAGGAGGTTGGTTATAAGTACATTAGGTGCTTATTACAAGGTGCATGGCTGTTTATGTGCAGCATCGATTAAAAAAAAATGGCTGAACAATGAATCCAAAACACACATTTATTTAAAATGGGTAATATTATATGTAATTAACTATAAACAGCTAAATTAACTATTTCAAATTGGTCACATGACACATAAAGTCATAACTGATCTCTAAGTGATGTTCCTTTAGTGCATGCAGATATAATAAAATGCTCAGTAACTGTTCCTTTCTCTCTGTCTGGTGCGTTTGTCTGGCAGGTCCACGGCAAGTGTGCCTGCAGACATAACACGGCCGGCGACCACTGCGAGCACTGCGCACCTCTCTACAACGATCAACCCTGGCAGGCCGCCAACGGCATCACGGGGACGGCGCACGAGTGTCAGAGTGAGTGATGGGGCGAGAGAGTGAGATGCAGAGTAGGACACGCGGCTTGTTGGCTTATCGGGAAAATTAATTTAGCATCATAAATCACACGCACACCTTTTAGATGCTGATGCACTGCTTAAAGAGTGTCACTGGGGTTCAAAGTTGATCTGCTAAAGCGTGACACTTGAACGTTTCTTTTCTTTTCCATGCTCGTCTAAACAAAGAGTGCAAGTGTAACGGCCACGCCAGGAGCTGTCACTTCAGTCGAGGGCTGTGGCTCGCAACAGGACGACGGAGTGGCGGCGTGTGCAACGACTGCCGCCACAACACGGAGGGCCGTCACTGCCAGAACTGTAAGAAGGGCTTTTACAGAGATCCCAGCCGACCTAAAATGGCACCTGACTCCTGCAAAGGTAAGACCCCAGAGTGTGTCTTTGTTTTTTGGCCTTAAACCAAAACTCTAAACTTTATTTGGAGCAATGCCAGCTGAAAATTCCAACTAAGAGTTGCAGCATGTGCTATTTGGAGGGGTTTGATTTTTCTTTTTTACCCTCTGGATTAAAGCACATTGATCTCCTTGATAAGGGGATTTTGCTCCAGCACCTTCCTAAGTCACTGATGAGACACTAAGCAGACTTCCAGCCTGCTCCTTAACAGGAATCTCTGTCATTCTTGCTTGCAGTTGCATTCCAAGTTTCAGAGTGTGGCTGTAATTGCAAACAGTGGAGGAATTTCTCCATGTTTTTCCCCATTGTTGCCCTTCCATCCTTCCAAGCATTCTGCAACATTCTTTCTTAAAAAGCTAGAAATGGAAAAAAAAAAATCGACCTGTCATCACAACGAGCCTTCAGACAGCGAGCTGAGGGAGTCCTTCACTGTTTTTTTTTTCCGGTATCTGCTCAAAGCGCATTGAGTACATAACATACTTCGCTTGAAACGAGTGGAATGATAAAATACATTTGACTTTCAGCTGATGTGGAAGTTCACAAGTGTTTGCTACAAAGATGTTAACACGCAGTCCTCTTGTTCTGTCACTCTCTCCTGCACAGCCTGTTCTTGCCACCCTGTCGGCTCAGTCCACTCAGGTGGCAGCACTCTCTGCAACCCTAACACCGGGGAGTGCACTTGTAAGCCTGGTGTCGGAGGCTCCTACTGTGACAGCTGCATGACGGGATACTGGGGGCTTCATGAATACGGCTGCCGTCCATGTGACTGCACGGGGGGGTGTGACCCCTACACTGGTGACTGCATTTCTGGGTAAGAGCCAAGACTCAACCATATGTATTAGTGGAAATAAATCAGGATAAGGTGATTTATGCTGTGGAGTTTGAGAGCATACTGGGTTATTAACAATGCGCGAGGCCCTGGCTCTGACTGGTTTTACCTCTGCGGCACAGCTCAGATGTGGAGGTATTCTATACAGCCACTGGCCACATGGGACGCAGCAGCAAATATAGTGAGACGGCACTCTTTAGGGTAGAGGAGCTTTTCTCTGCACTGCACCACTCCGGTGAGTCACAGGTCACATCATGCCAAACACTCTGCACGCTCATTGGCCCACATAGATGCAAATAGGGTTGCTTTCATCTGAAAATCTATACTTCACAGTGAAATTATGTGTATTAATCTTGTTATTTGTTTGATTTTTATTTTCCAGAGAAATGTGAATGCATAGAGGTAACCCTTGGCAACCCTAAACTCATCTGTGCTGCAGAATTTGACTATGGTAATTTTTTTTTTCAAACTTATTGTAAACCGTGAGAGTCAATCTTAACAATCCGAATGATTTATAATGAAATGCTTGACACCCTATTGCTCATGGGGGAATTCACTAGATATTACCTTCACCTTTGACATGAGACATCATGCAAATCAGTCAAATCGGACGTTGTGTGGACTTTGTCTAGAGAGCTAGCAGGTTAAGCATTTCATGATTATGTCACATCTGACTGACCATAGGTAATAGCCCATATCTTAATTTACATGCCTTAAAAAGAACATATTTTCATAAATGTGAGAAAATGTTCCTTAATGTTAATGAAAAAAATGTTCATTAGAAAATTCTAATTAGAGCCTTATTGGTACTACTATTAGTCAGCACTGATATTCTAAACTTTCAGAATGTTTCTCACATGGTTATTATTTATTTACTTATTTTGGTCTAAATCGCTGGGTTTTTTTATTGCCTCGGCAGTACTGGTGGCAAAGGTGATGTCAGCCCACGACAAAGGCTCTCACGCAGAGGTGAAAGTCAAGGTCAAGAAGGTGTTGTATCAGAATCCTCAGATGAAGATCCAGAGGGGAAGTGTTAGCCTTTACCCAGAGTCCTGGACCACCCACGGCTGTACCTGCCCCATCCTCAACCCAGGTCAGCTGCAGCCAGCTCCAATGAGAAACTTTATTGCTCACGATGCAGAAGTGTATAATTAGTCGACTCTTGAGTGCACAAGAGTGCCGGCTTTGTGCAGAGTGAAAGATCCCTGTTGCCTCTCACAGAGGCTTTGAGTGAGTGCCAACATCCTAGTATTACTCATTTAAATTGGACATTTACAACTAAAAGATTAGACACACTTCTCTGTTATGAGACTATTTCACGTCTAACACTCAACAATAATCGCTTCTGCTAAGCCAGCCAGGGAAGCACAGTATTTAACTTGTTATAGCTATATGATGTACATTTCCATAGTCATTTTTCTTTTTCTTCACTGTGTTTTACTGGCATTCTCAGCAGATCTGAAATACATTACTGCTTTTGTTTCCCTTCTCAACTGTAGGATCTGAGTATGTGGTGGCTGGTCATGAAGACTGGAAGAAAGGCCGACTTATTGTTAACACCAAGAGCTTTGTTAAACCTTGGAAGTCAAGCCTCGGACGCAAACTCCTCCATATCCTCAGAAAACACTGCGGCCGCTGGTAGGGAACCGCCGAGAAGTGCAGTGGACGCAGCTGGCAGCAGGACTGTCTGAATTAGTCCTCGCTTCGACATGAAAGTGAAACCACTGTCTATTTCTTTTATTTTTTGTCAAAAGGTCCATGGTCTCAGAACAAAAGGAGGGGAAAAAAAGCTATAGGACTGTGGTTGTGAACCTGTGATAAAAATAAGCATGTGAGCGCAGATACCTTCCAGACTACAGTCACTGTGGGATCAAAGAGAACAAAGCAGGACATAAAAACCTTCATCCACACAAAGCTGTCTGAATTGTATTCCTGTGTTATGCTGTGCCTCTGCTCATAAAACTTTCAAGATTATTTATAAAGCAGCAAGAAGTGCATATTAAATACTCAATTATACTTTATTTCCTGGCTCGATTTCCTCGCTGTCAGAGCTCACGAGCCAAAAAAACAGTTGCGTCCTGCTGTATCCATTTTATGGAGGATGGTATACTTTGAAATTTCGCAAAGGCACAGACTGAATGATCTTTGTCGTCACATAGATATTGCCGATAAATCACGAACGAGTAAACATCAGACAGCGTGTATGTGGAAGTGCACATATGTTAGATGTCCTTGGTGGTGAGTCTGGAACTGTGCAGGTCAGAACAAGCAACTCCGGGATGAAGGGCGAGGATGAAAAAACATTAAAGGACTCAGACGGCTTAAAACTGAGCAGCTCCACTTTACTCTGGGCCACTCGCCCCCCTGCCGACTGATGAGAACAAAACGCTCCACCCTCTCTGCATACAACAGGCTAAAACACTTGGGATTTGTTTGCTCTTATAGCCGGCTCGCTACGACAGGATTTCACCTTCTTCAGAAGACCTGCTTCCACATGAGGAGGATTCGCTTGACAAGACCTCTCTTAAGTCAGCCCTGCAGGGGGCGATGCGTATTTGGGTGTTGCAAAGGCTCTCTAAACATATGCTTCTGTTTTTGGTCTGTGACTCCTGCTGCCCCAAAATAAATATGTATTAAAAGCCTGGGTATTAATGGACATCACAGTGTATCAGATCCGGAGTCCACAAGCCACTTTAGAGCCAGCCCCCAGTTAAGAATAGGCCTGGTCTGCTGTCTCCAAGGAGAAAGGACAAACTGTATGAGGGGACATGATGCATTCCTCAGCCATAGCATCACCGCCCATGCCCTTGTCTCAAAGACTTTGCCAAAATAAGAGAAATGGACTGGAAATTTTCTTTTAGAGGACAAGGTGGTGATATTTTTTATTTTTTTTAGGGTGAATGAATGTGCTCTGTCGTCATCGTGATGCTTGCAACGCTGTTTCTGTGTCCTGTCTGTTCTTTTTCATCTGAACTGCATAAACTAAACATCAGTGTGCTCATTCTTAATGCTTCTGGGAAAAATTGGTTTGATTCCACGGTCACATTATGCAGAAGCACCAGGCTATGAATAAACAGCCTGATGTGCCTTACTGCATCATCTTCACCAGCAGAGGTGGCTGACTGATATTTAACCCATGTTTGACTACCGCCCTCCGTTGGTAAAAAGAGAGAAATACACATGTACGTGGTTAAAGTTTGACATCATTTGACATTTTTGCTTACTAGCTAACAAAAGAGGGAGGAATCTAAGTGGAAACAATAAACTTTCACTGTTGTAATGTTTATTTTTGGTAAAATTCTTTCAGAGAGGTGTTGATTGCATAAGACAGAGGTTTTTCCTCACGTTTCAGCACTGCAGCACAGCCTGCATTAGGTTTTGGAGTAGTTTTCCTTAATAAACTGGCAAACCGCTGTGTATCGGTGATGTCTCTAGAGCTGTCAGAGAGCTCCATGAACACGAACGCAGTGGTGGATGCAAGATTTATAACAATTTATTTCTTATAAAACTGCCTCAAATTAAACTAAAGCAAAGAAATGTAGAAGTATAAATATTTGATAGCAGTTCTGTTTTCCTCACGTGATCTTAACAAGGCAATAAAGCATAGCATGTTCAGGCAAGGTGTGAACACCTAAACTTCCTTTTTTTTATGATTCTTTTGCAAATCACCTAAAAGCAGCACATCAAAGAAAAGTTGAAATGACAACGCTGAATCAGTTAAAGATATGCCCTTTTTACTATTGGCTTGATCCTTTGGATAGAGAGAAAAAAAAGAAACAAAACTAGTAAGCTATCTTCATGAGTCTTTTTTTTTTTGCTAAAACAATTATCTAAAGGTATTCAAGCACTGGAAATTTAGGTCAGAGAAATATTGCATATTTGCTGTCAGTCTGAAGAGGTCTGTCGTCTCCTGGTTTGTTGTGGATTTTGGCGCATGCTTAGTAGTCGTCGCCCCGGCTCACCACCTCTTTGCATGTGGGCCTGAGTAGGATGGTGTGCTCATACTGGGCGGTGTAGCTGCCCTTGATGTCGCAGAGAGGTGGGTATGGGTCTATGATGCCAAGGTCGCACAGATTCTTCAACGCCATGAGGTACTTGCTCTCGCCCAGGCGGTCCAGCCAGCGGCGGCAGAATGCCAGAGTGCCAAAATTCTCATTGATCACGTTCAGCAGATGTTTCGCCCTCGGAAGTCTGCAGCGTTGGTGGCGACACGAAAAGAGAGGTGAGAGAAACGTGACAAACTGGAGGTTGAATCTCTACGAAAGCCAGTGTGTAAAAACATAAAGCACAGGGCGATGAGGTGAAAACAGAAACCTTATTGGCACATGTCCAACGTTGAAGTTTTTCATGTAATGCGAGCACTCCATGTCATCGTGGACCGCGCCTCTTCCAGTGCTGCCAAATGTCTCGATGGCATAAGCTTCACCTTCCTGAGAAGCAGCAAAAAGAGATGAGGACTTTAAAGTGCAGAAATGAAAGACTGTTATAGCAGGGCGGGTGTCATTGAGCACTCATAGGACAAAAACACTTCAGAGGGAGGAGGGGAGGCTGAGAGCAAATTTAACAAAAACCTCAAGTTGTCAGCCGCTGACATATTCGTGTGGAGTCTATTAAAGGGCGGTAGTGCTCTTTTTGGGCTGTTGATTGGTTGGATCTCATTGACACTTTGCGTCTCTATCAGCACGTGGCTGCTGTCAGAGTCCCCGTGGTACGAGCTGATAACACTGAGACGCCCTTTCTCGCCGCACCGATAATCAGTCAAAGTGCTAGCAGTCCCCGTGGCACGCCCAGCTGCCACTCTCTGATCACAAAAAGGGTAATTGCCCTTTTACACCAACACACTTCAGCTAAAAATACAATGCACAAAGCTGCCACATCAGCATCAACCCCTCCCCAGCTCTCCTGGAACCATCAGGTGAAAGGCTTGACGCAGCAACTTGCCAATTAAAATGCTCACTTCTGTTCAAGAAAAAAACCCCCCCAAAAAACAGCCATGCACCACAGCTGTGCAGGCTGGCACAGGCTCACTTTAGCTCTCTGCATAATGTGGGGCCGTCTTTCTCCTTGGCCCCGTTAATGAACTCTTGATGCCCACGATTCAGCCCTCTTAGAGAGAAATGAGTGGCTGGTGTTCTAACACGTGTTGTTACTCGATGGGGCCGGTAATTCCATTAAAAAGTGTAATTAAGGTGCTTAGGAGGGTGACCGAGAAGCTGTTAAAGCGGCGAATTGGAACATTTCTCCACACCCCGTCGTAACCCTAACCAGCCACATGTTCATCCAGTTGCACTTAAGAATTAAAAAGGGTTCATTTGCATTCACGCAAGGTCAGTCAGGTGGAAAAGGTTTAATTTCAGACGCTCCAGTAAAAAAAAAAAAGAAAAAAAAAAAGAGGTCTGCTGATTTGCTTTGTGTCCACAGTCTAGTCAAATCCACGTGTAACCTGTGATAAATAGTGTACAAACCTCCATCCTTGTGGCCTCTCCACCTTTTACAATAGGGACCGTCTTCCCTGAGTGTATCCTGTACTGTCCAATAGAGTGGCCGTTGAGATTCCTGACTGGCTTCACTGCCAAGAAAATGGCACAGAGAGGGTTTCATAAACAGGAAGCAGCCCTAAACCTTGTTCACGAAGCAATGATGAAGAATGGCATCATTTTTTTTTTTTTTACCTTGATATGTTTTCCCATCTATCTCCACTTCATAAGACTCCATCACCTCCTGAATGGTCTCGCCAACATCGCACAGGCGCACATCAATTCCAGCGAACTGGGACAGATCGGAGTTTGCACACACATGTCAGTAAATCACACGCCATCCACCGCACACTGACAGACAGTTCGGAGAGTAAGAATTATATGCCACTTCTTTTTTTTCTGATTTTTCTTGGTTAGAAGCAGAGCTGAAACACATATGAGGAGGAACTAACTGTGAATAAGTGAATCATATGCTGACAGCTTTAATATATCCAGTCTGAGCATCGTCAGGTAACATCAGGTACCAAAGTAGTCACATTTTTAAGTCAGACCTTGTGTTTTTCATGCCACGTGTTTAATAAAAAATATAAATTATGGGGTTTTTTTGTGTTATGTGCTGTTCAGTTGCTGTATTCATACTCATATTGAAGTAATCCATGCATATCTTTTTTTTTTTTTTACACTTGATTGCTTTTTATGCTTTCTCACTATAAGTTTATATCAGATATTAACTGTGTGTCCTCTGGGGTTGGATGTGATATTAATAGGAATTCAACTGCATGCACATTTTATGTCACACTGAATTATTATATGCCACTGTACGTTTTTATCATTTTTATCACTTGTGCCGTTATTCCAGCGTTATCGTCATTCGTTATCACAGTTGCATTTCAGGCTAGATATGAATTTTAACCTAAACTGTGATCTGCGCACTGGTTTGATGATTCCCATTTCTTTTCACCAGTCTCTGCATAAGCACGGTGCATGGGAGGATGGCCCGCGTTACCCTGATGCCAGTGTTGGTTGCGTCTCTCACAGCCTCCAGCAGTCGGTCGTACTTTGGATTGAAAGTGACGGTGAAGGCACAGTCTATTATTCGACCTGAAAATACCAAACAGTTTGGTTAGTGCCGGCAGCGGCTAATTATTTTACATTGTTTTTGCAGAAATATTCAGCATGTATTCATCCAGAAAAAGTGGAAGTTAATTAACTTATGAGAACAGTTTATTCCAGGCGTGCCAAATGGGGAATGGGAGAGCGTAACTTGAAAAAGCACTTAAAAAGTTATTAGCGAGCTCTCACCGTTGATGTGCGTTCCAAAGTCAATTTTGCAGACGTCGTCGTAGCGCAGCACAGTCGGGTCTCCAGCGTTTGGGGTGTAGTGGGCTGCGCAGTGGTTGATGGAGCAGCCTGTGGGGAAAGCCAGGCCCGCCTTTAGCCCATCTTCTTTGATGAGCTGCCTGGAGCAGTCTTCCAGCTTCTCACTGACAGAAGCAGAAAGAAACACAAAGAGGCAGTGGATGTTAGAGAGAAGGCAGGTAAAACATTGAGGGGAGAAAATGAGGAACAGATGAGAGCAGATCCTCCCCTTCTTTCAAGTTCTTAATCACGTCCTCATTTTCTCAGACCATATCAATATCAGTCCAAGCATCCAAGACTAAACTCTCAAAGACAAATCTCAGCATGCTTCTCACCAGATCTCAATCATGGTCATCCCTGGTTTGATCCAGCTCATGACATACGCACGGACCTGCCGGTGTGCCTCGGCCGCCTGCCTGAAATCATTCCACATTTCCTCGTTAGCCCTGTCCAGGACCCGCTTCTCATCGCTGGTGGTCCGCCATGCTGCGCTGCGCCTGGGGGTGGGTGCAGGGGAACACCACGGAGAGGAGGCACTCATTATTTTCTCATTATACAAATGTTTGTAATGAGGCTATGACACATGCTCCCTGAAATAAACACTGCACAGGTGAAAGCAGTGCTGATATTTTTAACTGCAGCAAAATATACTGGAAAAAAAGAAAAAGAAAAGGAGAATGGATTTACTCCTTCACTGGAACCAAACACTAACAATTAGTATATTATAGCCGGCGTAGACAGGCGGAAAGTGGGACCCAAGTTAAATGCAGGCATGCCACATAAGACGGAAGACGGAAGGAACAACGTGGAGGTCACACACACCCGTCTTTTGATGGGGGATATTCACACTCCTCTCCCTTTGGAAAGTCTCCACTGGGATACAGCTCACAAATAGGGACTGAGGGAGGGTCAGTCTGTCCCTTCACTGTGGCCCAGATACAGAAAAGGAGGAGCAGAGGAAAAAGCAGCAGGAGAGGGGAAAGAAAACACGTTAACAAGTTAAGAGCCCTTGTGCTCGTGACATTGATATTTTCACTTTGAGAGAACAATGCCTGGCATTCAGGTAGAGCAAGAGAATTACGGTGCCGGGGAAGTCATTCATATTGTCCCGTCTGAACAACATGCAGTTTTGTCCGACACGTGCAGGGTCACTCATGCATTCTGTAATACTAACAACTAATGACATGGATTTAAAAAAAGACAAACTGCTGTTGTGCTCTGTTTGTAATCATGTGGTGTTCCAAAGTGCTTTCAATGTCTGTTTTCAAATACACGCCAATGCTCAAACACAACTGCAAAGCTTTTACGGAACAATCTTTCGGTGCTGTAAACATATACTACATATCTGGTTAATATCTTATGTCCTTTGAGTGAGACATTAAATAGTAGCTCTGTAAAAATGAACAAACAAAAAGAAAAATCCCCTTGCTGAGTGAAGAATTTGAATTCTTGATGCATTTTGGTGCGCTATGGAAAAAAAAAAGCTTACATCCTTTTTTTTTCTTCTTCTTCCTCTTCTTTTTTCCAGCTGAGTTCTCTCCCTCGTCCCCATCTGTTGAAAGCATCATTAGTTTCAATACAGTTTCCAAAGTGAGAAATATCGACAGGCATTTGGGCACAATTCCCGGAGTGCTACTGAAAATCAAATATCACATTGCAGATATGATCAGCTGTATTTCACAGTGCACTTTCGGGGACTTGAAGTCCAGCAGCATGACCGCTGCAGACAATGATGCTGATAGTGGGCGGCTGTAATAAGAAGATACCTTCTTCTCCATCCTCGGCCCTTTCTTTGTCCTCCAGTGTTTGCTGTTCCAACTGTTTTGTCACATCACCAACACCTCCGGCTTCTCCATCCCCCTCAGCCTCGTTTGTCCCTGCTGCAAAGTCACACAATGCCGTGCATGCATGTGCAGGTTAACATGCACGTGGCATGCACACGCGCACACACACACACACACACACACAGAGGGAGTAAATTATCTGTGGTTCAGAGTCCATTCAAGAAAGTGCATCTGCCATGATCTGAACTTGGCAGAATGTGTGAATAATTTCTTTCCTTGAGAAGTCAGTATCCTCAAGGGCATATGTAGCTTGCAGCATTATGACATTTAGCCCTTCATAGACAGAGCTGTGAGGACCACGCTTGACTTAGGGCAGCTTCAGCAACTTAACCTTTTGGGATTTTACATTCCCACATGATGAAGCAGTAATGCTGCAACTGGCAACATGTCATCTTATTGCACTAAAACTGTGGGTCTATTACATAATTTCACGCAGATTATGTGGAGAATTATAGGATCAAACATGTTTAATCTGGGCAAGTTATTCCCCTCGTATCTTCAAGGGACAGCTTCCAATCCATTTTTGACGTTACATTTCATTTTCGGACTCTGTCCCGTTTCCAGATGAGCGCCCTCAGCTCCAGCAGCAGCCGCTCAGAGTTGGGACATCTGGACAGGAATACCCTCTGACAGGTTGAAAAAGTCTCCTGTCCAGCACATTTAATGCTCTGCACAACACCGTGCAGTAAGGGGAACGATTTTATTTTATTTTATTTTTTGCGCTATTTTCTTTAAAGGATTCTCTAACCGCAAAATGTGCTCCTTACCTGGCGCTGTGGTCCTGCTCCTCTTCTTCTTTCTTCTTTTCTTCTTTACCGATTCTGAGGCGTCCGCTTCTTCTCTTTCCTCGTTCAAGTCATCCCCATTGAGAAGTTGAGGCTCCACTTCAGGCTGGAACTGTAGCTCCGCCATGATCAGCGGCTAAGAGACGAAGTGACGCATAAGCTGCTGGGAGCCTCCAGTGGTCAAAGTAGAAAAGTGTGCTGGAGGGAGCTTCAGCCAATAACGAGCTATTAGACGACCTCTATGCAACAACTTAACCAGAACAGAAGAAGACGATCCTCTTGTGCTCCAAGCAGCAAAAAACAAAACAAAAAACTTTCAATCGTCATCAGATTTTCTGAGTTGACGAATTTATATCTTTGGGACTCACAGTTCCTGTGATGCTCGGGTGTATGTGGCAGTCGTGTCCCGGTGTGTGGCCTATAAAAGCTGCACTGCATGCTGGACTCATCACTTTCTCTGACCGTCCAGTGGCTGAGTTTCAGGTTACCTGGCAGCCCATCGCGCACCTGACTGCTGCAGCTCCTCAGTATCAACCTGTGCGCCCTTTCTTTCTCTTTGTGTGCCCACATTGCCAAACGCTCGTCACCTTATCTGTTATTGTGAGTAACGTATTGTTGTTTGCACTGTCACAGATTCAATTTGATGCTCAGAGTCGATCATTAACGACGCGTAACGCGAGAAGTGCGTATCCAAGCAACAAGACGAGAACGTGAAAAGAGTCGTATTTGCTGGAGTGAAATGTTGATCTTGAAGCACTTTTTCTCAGCTGGGTTACTTTTGCTTTGCTGCAAAGAGATACAGTGTGTGTGTGTGTGTGTGTGTGTGTGTGTGTGGGGGGGGGGGGGTGTGGTTTTTG